>CM068369.1:110103954-110284301 GCA_034769895.1 Magicicada septendecula
GGTATGCACGAATTATAAAAATCCTTTAGAGACGGATTCTTGTGCGATTTAGTCGTTATGGAAAGTTTTAAAGAGGTGTAAAGGGGTGTCGAACTCGGTTCCTCTAAGTTGAGTAAATTTGATTCCATGTAAATCGAGTAACCCAACACGTATATTATGACTGCGAAATTTTAGCAGTATATTCCTAAGTACATTTTGTGTGATTATACGCGTTATTTTGTAGGTTTTAAATTGTTAAAAGTGCAATTAAAGATTATATATATAGATGTGCACAGAGGATGATGGACGCTATCGTACATAGTAGAATACTAAAAATGTGTTTACATGTCTCCATACAAAAACTGTATTCACTTTTTTTTTTGAAAGAGACACTTTAAATAATAATAATCTAAAGTTTAATTACCATTAAACTAAAAACCGACTGGTAAACAATATAACATGGAAGTGAAGATTATTGTATGTTATATACACATAGTCACACACGCACCACGGGTATATGCGGGGAGGGTACTAACCAGTCGAAAGACTGAAGGACTACGAACTGATATACACATACACATTTAGACTTAAGTGGCAGCTGACTTCCATTAGTCTATGTAGGTTTTAAACAGATATGTTACTACGACTTTTAAAAATGTATAGGTTACGTTAGCGGCAACAGAGTTTGTTGTCTAGTTGTACAATACAAGCAATAATTAAGCAGTCGTTAATTGTGTAATAATTATTGTATTAATACAGAATAAATTCACCAATGTAATAAAAACAAAGATGGAGGTAATCAGGAAAAGTTCTGGATTAGTCCTAACAAATGAAATTATTAATTTCAGAAATATGTCTTTTAGTAATCATCAGTAGAATAAAACAGTTCTCAGTAACACACCAGACAATTTTGTTGTTCTCTTGAAGCTCAAAAGTTGTTTCTTGTTGTTTTTGTGGAGCTCAAAACGTCCTGTGGTCTAGCGTTTAGAGTCTTTTATGCTGGTCCGTGTATCTCCTTCCAGTGGGGTAACTACAGGGGATATCAGGGGGATCAACCCTCCCCCATAACTATTAAAAATTTCAGCAAAATTCTATAATCACTTAACTTAGTCAGTTTCTAAGCCAGTTGCGTGTTAAAATAAGGCTTACATATAGTTGTATAAATTAAAAGAATTACCGTATTTGTAAATTAATACAATAGAGTTTTTCTTAATCACGACGGTCACTCAGCATTTGGTAAATAACATACGGGTTTGTGCAGCCTTAAAAAACAACTATTCTCGTACTAGAAAACTAAGGCAGAGCCTAGTAATCTATGCTACTTGGACACTTCGCGTTACAGGGTTGTCTATGTTATGATTCCTCTACTCCAACATCTCTGTGGTTTGTACCGTCGTCTTTGCACAGATAATCTAGCACTTTCGTGACTTTAATTCGGAAAAATTAGATTTTATTGCTGGATGTGACATTAAAAATTAGAGGACTTTAACGCAAATTATAAGTTGCTCAACACACATTCTTGGGACAACATCCTTAAATCAAAGTGCGAAGAGGTAGTAAAAGCGGCTTTTTCAAAATATCTTTAGACAGACTTATTACCACAAGATGTGTAAGTCAACATTTTCCATATTTTTCAACCCTTTAATAGTTTAATTATAAAACTTATAAAAGTAAAGAAGTTTTAAAATGTATTTATAAAATTGTACGAGAAGAATCCTCAGTTTCTCATTTGTACCGAGGAAATGGGAGTCCAACCTTCAAGCTAGTATCATCCCCCCCCCCCCAGGAGCAGCGAATCTACACTCTTTTAACTGCCTTATTAAAGATTGGCCTCAAATTCCAAAATAGATCGGCTTGTTGTAAAACTATGAGGAAAGCATGCTAAGATTTTTCTTGTCATTGATAACCAAAAGAAAGATTTATATTTTACATAAAATAAATAATTCAGGTATTTTTCAACAGTGACATCAGTTACCCAGGAGCATTGTCTTTTCCCTCTTCAATATCAGCAATTAACAATTTTATTTAGAAATTACACAGAAGATTGCTTTAAAAAAAGGTTTGTAAGTTACTTGTCATCCTTTCGTTTTATTAATAGTGAGTGGGGTTAGAATACAAAAGTGTTCTACGTAATAAGTTATCGGTTAGAATAGAATTAGTAACTTACCGACATCATTAGCTCACCATGAGTGTTTTTGTGCAGGAGGGTGATAGACTATTTCTTCTCAAGACATAAATAAAGGAAACTGTCTTTATTCGTGTGCTGTAGTTGTAGGCCTAAATGAATTTAACTTAGTGACCCCATCATCCTCTCCGTGGACGAACTCTTTAGCAAGTCGATTCCGTAATCCGTACGATTTGTATTTTGATTCCTTACAAATGATTCCGTAAGTCCTATACCAAGTTTATCCATTGAAAGTACGATTTGCCGTTTTAGATCTGTTCGAGTGCTCTGACAACTGCGCAGTCTAATTTGTACAGTTTTCTTAAATATGAGAATAATAATGATAGCGAGGAGTTGTGTGTGTGAACTAGTAGCCAATATGAAACATAAATGTATCTTCTTAGAATATTTGAACTTGCCTCGGTTGTAGTATGGGACGCTATAAGAATATGCCAGTGGGATAGGTTGCTCGCAGCAGAATGCTGATCATGCATATACCCTATATTGCATAGGTGTTGTAGCTCAGCAGAAGAGCGCTACCAAATGACGCAGTGTCGTTGTAAACGCGCGCGCGCGCGTGTGTGTAGACCTAAGCTAGCTCTCTTTGTAAATTAACATCAGCAGTTGTTGCATGCCAGCTGACTCCATTTTGTCACAGGAGCAAATGTTGTGTGTAACACCCAAACCTGTAGCATTATTTATATTTATGGATAAAAAGAATAATACTACGTTGGGACCCTTTCTCCAGCTAAAAGTAAATACTAATTTCACCGTAATATATTCTGTAACTTAGACCTATATAAAGACGACAGTTCTGAACTGTCATTATGTGGATTCCAATCAACAGACCTAGCAGCAAGTGCCTTCAGACTTAAGCCACGTATCTGCACAAGCTTAAGTAAAACATTTTCTTTCATATTCTGTTAGTATAAGAAGTGATATACTACGTGTGATGTGGTGCTCACAAGACACGAATTCATCACTCCTCTTCTAAGAATAATTCTGTTTATTGATAGTAATGCATAGAATTTAGTAATAATAATACATTCACTGACAAAGTGTAGTATAAAAGATGAATCGTGTGATTATTGTTTACATAAAGTATGAGGTACACAAAAATAATAGATGACTTGAACTAGAGAAATTTTACCCTTGCTCTCGATAACGTTTTTCTCCCTCATTCAAAAACGTTTCGCTCTCTTATTCAAACCGTTCACGTCAGCTGTCAAAGTAACTCTTTTAACAGTCGTAACTTTTTAGCTCCAGCCATCGTATAGTCGCAGGGTCACACGTTCGTGTATCAAACAAAATAAACAAAGGCCTTTGAACTGACAGCAGAATAACGACGACACAAGGGGACGGGTTAATTGAAGGTGACAAGCTGCAGTTGCTGAATGTTAGTGTGGCAACCCCGAGTCCACGTGGACAAGACATCTTCCTATTTTTTTAGTAACCGGACAATCCGATTGGCGTACACGGACAGGTATCGCTGTTCTAAGAACACGTTATCACATCAGAGCGCTTCGCTTGTAAAAGCTGAAGGCCGCGAGATATAATCGCGGCCGAATCTCGGAAGGAACGCTAATTGTTTACAGGGACGAGGTACAATATGAAGTACATTACCGTGACAAGCACTGGGAAGTAGAGGTCAAGTGTAAATTGACTAGGCGGGTACGTAGTTCTCACCGTCTTTTTCTTGGCGGCAGCCTTCTTTAGCGAAGGTTTCGGTTGTGTAGTTACCGCCGTCTTCTTCAGTTTTCGGGCTCTTAGGCTTTTTGGTCGGCGGTTTGCTGACTTTTTGGCTTTCGATGGAGTCTTTGGCTTCGCGGCGGACTTCTTATGGGAAGCGGCTTTCGTTTTCTTTGCAGCCGGCTTCTTCTTAGCCGCAGCTTTGGCGATCTCCTTCTTCCCTTTCGCCTCGGCCGGAGCGGATTTCTTCATTGTAGTGGTCGTTTTGCCTCCCTCGCCCTTTGCGACTAGCTTGAAAGAGCCTGACGCGCCTATTTCCTTTCGGTTGGACTAGAGCGCCCGTTGCCACCGCCGATTTCAGATACTTTTTGATGAAAGGAGGGAGTTTCACCGCGTCAGCCTTGTAATTGGCGGAGATGTACTTCTTGATTGCCTGCAGTGACGAGCCATCGCTTTCCTTCAGACTCTGGATCGCGTTGTTCACCATGTCCGAAGTCGGCGGATGGGACGGTTCCATCCTGGGCTTCTTGCTGGCCGCGGCGGACGCCTTCTACTTTTTGGGCGTAGAGGCGGTAGCCGGCGTAGCGGTAGTAGCTGTGGCTGCCATCTCGTCAGTCACGATGCGGTCTAATATGTAGAACTTTACTCCGAATCTTTTCTGTCTGTTGTATTTCATTGCAAACAGTTGACCGACGAACAGTTGGTCTTTAATACACATCGATAAATAATAATTGAATACACTGTAAAAACATTTGGGGGCGAATTTTTAGCCTGCGTTTACAATTAAAAGAACGAACTGGATTCGTATCACCGCGATTATAGTTCCAGCGGATTGCATTGTTCTCGAATTTTGCTTTGTTAACAATACCCGTGTTGTTTATAGACAAACGTGAAGTCATCATCATCATCATCATCGTCTTCTCGGATTAAACCAAGCATGGTTTGTTCCGGTCTCAAATAGGCAAAGATTAGATCTGGTCACTCCAGCGCTTCCTCGGACGTCCCACACCTCTCCGTCCCCTCGGCTTATAGTTCCAGAGTTGTTTGGGGATTCGGCAGTCATCCATTCGGCAAAGATGTTCCCACCAATTCAGCCGACACTGGGCGATCCTGTCGAGTATACTCATAATATTCAGTTCCTGCCGTATATCTGTGTTTCTTCTATGATCATGCAGAGTATACCCTCCCACGTGCCCGAGAAATCTAATTTCAGCCGCGTGGATGCGACTGGCCTGGCCTTTCGTTAAAGTCCAATTCTCAGACCCACAAAGAAGTGTGGGAAGAGCCATCACCTTGTAGAATTTTAGGCGTGTTCCTTTACTTGCTGACTTGAGGGTTCGCCTAATGGTCCCGCACATAAGGTTGAACTTATGCAACTTATTCACAACGTCGTTGCATGCATTGTAAGACACACTGCAGCTCAGGTATTCAAAATTGCTAACTTGTTCCAGGACCGTGTAGGCCTACCATCTGTAACAATTTTTGCCCGTACGGGATCAGTTCCACGAAAAGTCGTACAACTGTGGTCTTACGTGGATAACAAACGTAAAGTAAATTCCTAAATATTGCGTTGTTTCATCTATTTTTATGAGGAGAAAATGAAAAAAAAGTAGTACAGAACTCGAGACATAACAGATAAATGGCAGACCTCTATACATCATTGGGAAAAATAAGACTCGTTTTATCATTGTTGTGTATCAGTAAATTTATCGTGTACAGTTTTGCTGGTTTTGTGGTTTTTAAACATCCAGCTGACTGCTATGATCACTATCGGTCCACTTTATGAAATGAAATACGCAGTTTTCCTTCCTCACACTGTCGACACCATGTTACATAGTTTGTGGTTTAGTAATTCAGACAGGTCAGCACTCTTGAGTTTTGGTTTTGCTTATCGTTGAATAGTGTTAACTTGCTGTGTACATCAGCAACACCTTAGCAGTTCATGGTTCAGACTTTTTTGGAGTATTTTTATATAGGCTTTACATCCGATAGTTTTGCATCTGAAGTTAATGCAGAAGGATTTTAAAATGATAAGGAAAAAGTTTTTGTCGCGTATTATGCTTGAGGCTGGAGTAGCTTTGGATGCTCGACTCGGCCATTTTCATTTTTTCATTTTAGCAAGTCATAACCTCTAGCGCGACCGTGTCAAACGAGGACATACAGTGAAATTTGATATTTGTATCGTGTATGTGTGCCATTAACAACTGAATAATGGGTAAGTTATACTACCCAGTCGACCTGATGCGCGTTATACTCTCGTTCGTACGTAATAATCGTCAAGTTGACATCAGGACACGTACTCTGTATTCATATAATCTGTAGCCTATATATCGTAAATCGAAAATTTACTAGTTGACTATATCACATGTGTATTGTAGTCTATACTTGAGTATTTTATGAACTTTATACTTTTCGCATCTTCTCCAATATAAGTATTATCTGTAGGCCCTATATGCAAGAACTGTTAGCTTACGTGATCTGTAGACGGACCACACTAAAATATGTAACGTCGCCTCGCCATAACTTTGCTGGAAGAAGGAAGGAATCTTCATATGTGAAAAAATTTAACGTTCAGCAGTTACTAAAGATCCTTTTATTTTCAGACGATTGATCTGTCATTTAGTACGGTGAAGATGAGGTGCAGATGGCAGCTTATCGTGTCAAAACCTCTTCTTTTTTATCTAACCCTTCTGCCTCTCAGCGTCAGATTGTAGGGAGCCTCCGTCCATCGTCTCCATCTGTTCCTGTCCCAATTTACCTCTGAATATACAAAATCGGTCTTAACGTCCAATATCTCATCGTGGCTCTATTTTTTCATCTCTTGCATGTTTTGTGTATTTCATCCGTGTAAATTATGAATAGTAAAGGGCTCAAGCTATCGCCGTGTTTGATTCAAAACTATTGCATGATATTGTCAACGAAAGAACCTAAGGTCGTGATGTTTACAGGTGCGTGTGTTGTGTTTGTGCGGTGGAGTTTAAGATCCTTCATTTGTCTTTATTCCTCTAGCAACCAGTATCGAGAATAGGCGTCCATTCTGAGCATCGCATCTTCTCCTGAGCTGTTCTTATCCATGACATCCCGGTTACTTTTTCACATCATCATACCAAGTTGTTGCAGGACGCCTTCTCGTTCATTGATTCTGCCAACTCCCAACTTCAGTTTTGCTGCATTGAATGACGACAGTTAACTTTTGTTTTGCTTATATATTCGTTTCTTCTTCGTCTCCTAGTGTCATTTTAAGCATTCTTTATTATATCGTTCCTTCAACTGTGTTCAAGAATGCAGTTGTTTTTAGATGCCACGTTTGAGATCCGTGTGTAACCACTGGTAATATAGATAGAACACATTGATTGTTTAGTCTCGTTCAAAGATACTGTGGTATTTTTCTGTTCCTAACAAGGAACTACTATCACACTTTAACCACCTTGTTTGGTTTGTGACCTCATTTACGAGGAAGTTAAAAGAGTGCTTTAAAAAATTATTTTCATAAATTGAACGGCGTGTGGCGAAAGAAAGTGGTGTTCACAGACTTATAAATGCGCTGGCTATGTAAAAGAGGAAAGTACTAGTGTTAATTTTTCTGTAGTGGTTTGTAGGAGTGGCGAGCGAGCAGTGGTACACTTATCGCATTGCGATATGACGTTCCGACAGATAAGCGTGGTGAAGAGTGTTACACTTTATCGGAAACGAACAAAATGGTTGTATGCAGCGATACCGTTGTTAGATGCACTCGCATTGACCGTTTCTTAGTAATACTAATTACATAGACAGTCAGGGGGGATAGGTCATAAAAGTAATCTAATCGTTCCCAGTTTTAGAAAAGAACTGGACTCGTGGAAGATACGTCAAAGAACAGTGCTTTGCTAGGTAACCTGATTGTCTGCTCACACTACAGCAAAGGGCAGAAAATATTTAGATCGACTTAACATTTGTCCCGTATTCATTTTCTGATTGTTTCGTGGTGTCAGGAGCGGACCAGGGAAATATTTTGACGAAGGTCAGTTTGTAAAGAAAAAAAAAAAATTAAGAGAAAAATGTAGGCAACAGTTTCCATAAACCAAATTCTTTTGTGTATTGAACTCAAGACTCGAAGAAAAACTAGACTGAAGACAGAGTTTCCTTATCCTTCTGATTTGTTGGTAGTTAGCCTTTGCCATCTTGTTTTGTGATTATATGGTGTTATTTGTGAAGTTCGTAACATTTTCAATTTGTTATTCAGCAAGCCTCCTGTTAAATAAGCTCAGTAGGCTTATTGCTCCTTAGTATTACAAAGAACGGCATGAAATTTACGCTCAAATAGGTAAAATAGGACTGCTGTTTGCCGTAAATTTGTGTTTGTGGCCGTTTGATTTCGTTATTTTTACTAGAATAAGTGTCGCCCATTTGAATCAGGCTGGCATTTCTCAAATTGATTCAGTTAGACAGCTGATTCAATTTAGCGGGACAGTAAGATGTAGTAAGTATATAAATGTTTCGGATCTGAGAATTTGTGTCAGTAAAAAGGCCAGTTCAGTTATCTAATCATCTAGGTAGGGTAGTCGAACTTATTGAGCACATGCTTTTTCGCCTGCATTTAATGGCAGTGGCGTATCCTAGAATTTGGCCTTCGGGGCCGGGGTCCGGTCGAGTCTTCTTCATACAAAAGATAAAACAAGTTGAGACTAATCAACGTTACTATATTTAAATCGGTTGAAAACGCGTGATAACATCCTGAAATCAATCCCATTAAAGTAAACGGTAAAAACACGATAAAAATACACGTTATTGGAACATCGTTTAGAAAATTCTTATTGACTGAATTGATTTTACTGTATTTCATATTTCAAACGGACACGCAAATTCTGTGTAATAAACCTGTTTGTATAGGCCTAATTAGAAAATGAGTTAGTACTAAGCGCGTATTAGCGTACACAGCTGAAAAAATAAAAATAAAAACCTATCAAAATTAAGACATTAACAAAATACGTCAATTTTTTCGCCTTCTGGGGGGGGTCCAATCCCCCCCGAAATACGTCCCTGTGTAATGAATATGTGTTTGAAGATAACATTTTTATTTCACTAACTTAAATAATGGTCTAACGTTTTGCGAGGCCACCGTAAGAATAAAACGTTAAGCTGCAACAGAATGGTACGTAAAGGGGCCGTACGGTAGTGTGACTTGACGAAGTTGTGGTGGCACAAGTCGGTGTGACGTTGGAGACACGTAGCGTCTGTACGCGCACTTCCGTTTGTATGCAATCACCAGCGAGGATATAACTTTACGTTCCTATTTCGGCCAGCCTAGCTCTTTGTCTGTTAACTACAAAACGGGCTAACCATGTCCGCAGGTGTCGTCGTGAATACAGATTGAGTTTTGAATGTCACCGTCCACTGGCTTGTTTGGGCCGACCACAGCGCCTTTTATTAAATACTATATTTTGCTAAAACTTATTAAATAATTTTGTTTGCACAACGATAGTGTTATCCGGGAAAGTGTTTGTTCTTCTCTTTGACATTATTTCGTGTGTGCCAAACGTTGTACAGACATAATGATCAGTGTAGTCCGTTTATAGTAGGCCTATAGCGCCGAATTGTGCTTCTAAAAGCGTTTTAACGACCAGTAACACGGTTACGGGACATTGTAGAACGGTTGCCACTATCTAGACATTAGTGGCGTATCTAGAATTTGGCTTAGGGGGTCATCGAGTCGGCTTCATGCAAAAAAAAAGAAGACTAATCAACATTACCATCTTTAAAGTGGTTGAAAACCGTGTGATAACATCCTGAAATTAATCCCATTAAAGTAAACTGTAATGACACAATAAAAATACACGTTCTTGAAACATTGTTTAGAAAATATTTACCGACAGAATTGATTTTCCTATACTTCATATTTCAAACGTAACCGCTAATGCTGTGTAATAAACTGTTCGTATATTTAAAAAAAAGTTACTACTATATTAGCGTGCAGAGCTGGAAAACAAACAATAAAATAACCTGAAAATTAAGAGATTAACGAAATTCGTAAACTTTTTTCGACTATCGCCCCCCCCCCCGCCCCGCTAAATACGCACCTAACCTGATGAGAACATCACGAAGAAACATTGCCGGTAATCGTCGTGTATTTTAGGCCACATAGTAGGATAATCGGTTCAATACAAATTAAAAATATATTTTTGGAACATAAGGTATTAATGTTTTTCCTTGGGATAATGTGTTAAAATCTGTTCAGTATCGTGCTTGTTAACACAGTCTATAAACAGCATCGCTGCGGACTGTGTTTATAAAAACATTATTTTCCACCGCTCAAATGTTAACGGTGTTCAGTTCTGGTGTCGCGGATATTTCCAGTCACTTTATGCGCGAATTTTGATAACTTGTGTGCGAAATAAAAATAAACAATGTTGTTTGTAGGAGTAAATTTTCTGAAAGCATATTACGATATAAAACGTTTGCTTATGCAATCTGTGCGTAGGACAGATAATTTGTGTATTTTATAACCTGCGGTTGATTAATATTATTATTGTTGACAGTTATAATAATTAACATAATTATATATAAATAAATAACTTAAATTATATGCCTGTTAGATAAGTCCTTAATATAATTAACATAATACATATCTTCGAAGCAAATGGGTTGACATGGAACGGAATGTCAGTCAGAACCAAATAGAGTTATGATAGGTGGATTGGAGGCCACGAGAAGAAGAAGAAAGGTCTGAGTCAATGAAATAAGAGGGAGATGAAACTCTAGAACAGCGAAACCTATCCGTACGGATCAAGATTGGCAATCGACAATGGAAAGGTGATAAAGAGGGCGATAGCTATAAAGATTCTTCCTTCACATTGGCTGTACAATCTTAATTAATATGGTCTTATTTGCCTTGTTTTGGTAAGACTTTCTTGTTATTTTATCTTTTTTTTTTAATAAAACGGGTGAACATTGCATACTTCAGCTGCTTAAGAACTGTGAATAAGAATAATTCAAAGTAGCAAATAAAAGCTGAGTAAACAAAACGATTTCTTACCTACACTTACGGTCATACGATTCTACTTACCACAGGCGCGGCTCCACGGTGGGAAATTTTGGTCACAACAGACGAAATTTTTTAGTTCTCGTGTGATTGTAGAATGGTTTTGTGATTGTAATTAAAATTCATATTAAGGTTCATAGTTTTTCTTTAAAATTACTTTGGCTTGTAACTTTACCTTACCTCTCTGCAAGTTTGTGTTTGATAAGGTACATAACGTAAGTGAGTAGTGTGTGTAGTTTAAACGGTACTTTAACGAAATGTTAGTAAAAGAATAATTAACGGAGAAACACGGATATGATTTTAGACTTGTATGTTAATAAATTTACTGTGTTGGTAATAACACACTTTATTTTTATCTTCACTCATCCCTATCATTTATACTGTAGACCAGTGGTTCCCAAACTTTTCAGTCCGCGGACCCCATTAAAAAAATAATACAGACACCGTCTGAGTTATGAAACAAAACAAACAGTAAATGTGATACAAACTTATATTTTAATTAAAATGTATTAAAATAAAAATTCTCTTAACTTGCAAAATTATAATATTAATTATATCAAACATAGTTTAATCTGAACAGTGAAGCTGCTTTTGAACAATTAACTCTGCTATATTGGGTTTAATGTCGGATAATTTCAATATGAAGTCACTCTCGACATCAAGTTTATTTCTTAACTTGGACTTCAAGTGAGCAGGGAGAATGCGGTTTCACACAAATAAGTAGAGGGAAACGCAGTTAAAGGCTTCAAAGCTTTTTTGCGAGTTCAGGATAGTCAGTCATTACATACAACCAGAAGTCAGATATAGCTGTAATTTCGGAAAATGTAATTTTAATGAACTGTCAGTTGAAAGTTATGCCAATGAATCTTCTTTTTGTAGTGTAAGAGAGTGGTTAGTCAGTTCGGCTGACAGACAGATCTGCTCCACGACATGATTTAAAGACATTATTAAAGCCATTAGTTTGAAATTACCTTTACAATTACAGTTAGTTTGAACCCCCCAAATAATACTGGAATCTTCTACTAATTGTTTTAAATTTCTAAAATTTAGATTTTAGAGCATAAAATCGGAGAAAATTAATTATATTCTAATTTTTGTTTAAGTGTCTGCGGACCCCCTGAAACATTGTCGCGACCCCAGGGTCCACAGACCCCACTTTGGGAACCACTGCTGTAGAAAGTTAAAGAATGGTCCAACTATTCATGTCCCCCCCCCCCCAAATGCTAGCTGGATCCGCCCTTGAGTTCGCATGAAGACTTGTCGTAAACGATCAGATCAATATGGTTTTTGTGCGGTTTGCAACAGAGAGAGCAACACTGACTTCAGATAGAGAAGCTTTAATAGAGAAATAGTAAATTGAATATAATCATAGAAAACAAGTTGACCCCAACGTATATGTCTATATAAATATAGGATCACATGATAGAGTAATCAAGTGCCAGCAGTCGCATATCAGTATATACAGCATACGCCTTCTCACGTCAGTGGATGTTTGTCATCTGAGGCCGGCACCGCGCGGACAACCGCACGTGTTTGAGCAGTGAAGCCTGTACGTTTCTGGCGCAGCGACAGAAGACATCATTTCGTTCACACTGGCATTACGCTATTTTAAAATATATTTATATTAAAAAAAATAAAATCATAGATACGAAGAGAGAGCACATACCAAGGAAAATTATGATCAGGTTTATGTCAGTTGAAATTATTTTTGAAAAAATAATCCTACAACCCTGTCCATGTTTACGTTTAAGTTAAAACGTTTTCATAGCGAGGACGTTAAATTGAAATTTGTCAGTAACATTTTGTGTAGATTGTCAGTTGAGCTTCCTCAGAAGTGTTGAACAGTTCTTGCAGAAATGGCAGTGCAACAAACTATTTATTCCTTAAAATCATTTTTCTTTTTTTTTTTCAAAAACCTAAACAAACATGTATGTTGCTCCGTTTGTGCATTTTTTATACTGCAGTGGAAAGACACGTGTATGCTTAATTTTTACGTAGCTGACAGAAAAAAACGAGATAAGAAAAGCTACTGATCTTTTGACAATTAACATCTTTACAAGACATCGTAAACAGCATAGCAGCTGGCCATTCACTACTTCTACGTCACGAGTATTCCAGCAGAATGGACTCGCTTAGCTTGATAACCGTATAATGGAAATACAAACTCTAACTTGAAAAATTTTTTTTGAAACATGCTCGCTGGGTACATTCTTATATCACTCTCAATGTAGAAAAATTGAAAATAGGTACAATGCAAAAAGCAAGTGTTCGTAAAAAGTATAATATCGGTGGTGTTTTGTTAATATTGTTAACCGCCGGGCTATTACGCCGTGGTCTAATACTGTTTTCAGCAGACGTTTCGGGAAACACAATACCGAACAAATTCGCACAATACTGTGGGAATGACTAGCTAGTTACTGTCAATCGTTGGAACACTGGAGATGGCCTCCAGTAGTGGGGGGGGGGGGCGAAACGGCTGTTGATGAAAGCAGTATTAGACCACGGGCTAATAGCCTGGCAGTGAACGATATTAACAGAGTTGGCGCCGGCCATGACAGCCTTAGAAATTCATACCACGGTGTTTTATTTCTTTCAAAAACGCTTATTAATTCTCCTTCTGTATGTAACCCTTATCGGGAAGAACGGCCGACAGTGTCTTGAGCGCGATACAAAAAACCAATATCGGTATGGAGAACCACAAACGAGTTCCATGTTCTAAGATTTAAATTTAAAATCATTTTCGAAATGAAATATTTCCATAGAAACTACTTCTTTCTTCAACCTTAACCACAGTACTTGGTCACTAACGTATACTACCTCACGTTAGCGCACTTGATTTTCACTGATGATGGCAGTCGATAGCACTGCCGAAATGTCTGGTTTTGTAGAAAACATTGGACCAGGCCAAACAGCCCGGGAAGGAATTTTAACAACAAACCACTTCTTTATTGCCGATAACGTAGTACACATAAAAAATTATCCCCTCCCCCTTCAACTAGCGTCTTCATTTATAGATATTTCATCTACGTTTCTACAATGGATTATTTTGATCTTCTTTTTAGGATACTTTATTTATCAAAATTAAGTACTTTACTCTTGCTAAAACATAAAACTCTCTTGCAAGTAAACTACCCTTTCCCCTTAACCTTCACCAAAATCCGAGTCCTCTACAATTCAGGGACGTATGCAAAAAATTATTTGATTCTGTTTGAATGTGCGGCAGTTATCGTTCGTCATATAAAAATTACCCTTGTTAAAACATAAAACGTTGCAGGTAAACTACCCCTTCCCCTTAACCGATCTTCACCAAAATCAATAGGCCTTGAGTCCTCTACAATTTAGCGATGTATGCAAAACATTATTTGATTCTGTGTGAATTTGCGGCTGTTATCGTTTACCATAGGAAAAGTCTACACACAGACACTTTTCGAAAAATGACCTCTTCCTGTTTTGAGGGTAGTACAATCAGAATCGGCCCTTATCTCGAACACGATTTTTTCGCCATCACCATACTTCCATTTCCTTATGGAACATGGAAGTAAAAATTATTCCTTTTGCCAACAAACGTATCCCCTTTGCAGGTTCGAATTTCAAGCTGTTGTTATACAAACATGTCTTGAAACCAGTTTGGGTGTATGGTGTACAGCTTTGAGGTTGAACTAAGAAATCTAATATTAAAAGAATTCCGACTTTTAAAAATAAGGTTCTTCGCAGTATTGTTGATGCACCATTGTACGTAAGAAATTATGACATCCAGCGGGACCTGAAAATGCCTACGGTTGCTGACGGGACGCGGATACGTATGTAAGAAGACTTCATGAACACGTAAACATTGAAGTGCTACAACATTGATAATGCTGGACTCGTTCGGTGATTACAGAGACAGAAACCGTTTGAACTAGTGACCTATATGTATGTGTAGTGATTCTCAGCACATGAACAAAGTGTAACTGTTCTCCAAAAAGCTTCAGTAGGAGCTTCACACTGTTATCTTATGTATTAGAATAAAGTTGCTAGACAGTTTGTAACTAGTTGTAATGAAGTTAAATAAAAAAAAAATAACTGAAGATTGTTCAGAGAATGAATCCTGACAGATTAACAGAGAAGCTTTTTAACTGTTTCAAAAAGCTCAAAATGTCCGATACGTGGTTCAAAGAAACAGAAAAAGACACAGAAGAACTCCAGATTACTCAAGAGGACATTGAAGAATGCTTGCAACTGAAAAAGAAATTTAAAAATGCCAAAGGTTTTCAGGAAAATCCCAAGAAGAGGACAGGTGCCATCTGGACTGACTAAAGAAGGGAGAGACATTCTTGCATCGATCAAGAATGAAGGAGGTGTGGGAGAGGAGAAGAAGGGAGGAACCAGTTGAACCAAACGTAGTCCACAGTGGCGCAAAAAATAACTGATGATAAGTCATATAGAAATGCCACGCAAATGGCTTCAGTTATGAAGCTTGGTATTGATACATGATAAATAGCCTGCATTTCTTTGGAGGTTGAACAATATGTTAAACGAACAACCTGATAACGCAGTTATTTAGTAGAGGTAAACGAATCGCTAACGTAGTGGGTTATCGGCTCGCGTAGAGAGGCGTTTTACATCCAGTTCAGAAATAATTTGTAGTCGCGGTTAACTGAACTGACTGCCTGTGTGCATCGGTAAGCTCTGTGTCCTGTTTGATCTATTTTTACCGCTTTGTAGTGAAACAAACATTATGTCATGGCAGTGTTGTTGTGTGTTATACAGTATCGAGATGTTTTCTCTCCGCTGTTAGTTAATACGATGCCATAGTATAGATAATTTATTCGTTAAACCCAGTTTTTATTGTCGTTTAAACAAATGTGTTCTGCTGTGTATCCGTCATTTTTATGAAGCAAAGAACGACCGTTTCCTCGCCACCGTGTCTTCTACTCGTTTGTAATGAGCCATTATATATTCCGAGCGCGACTGTCTTATCTGTACTGTACTCTACGCGCGCGTGCGTGTGTGTGTGTGTGTGTCCGTAACTCTGAATTAAACATTACCGGCCGCCGTGGTTTCGTTTTTGTTGTTTTCTGTAACATTGATATATCGATTGTTGAACTTATAAATATTTGAACGGCTCGGCCGCGCGGACGATTCTGACCTGCAGCGGACGGTTTTTAGAACCGCCATATTTACAGCTATATCCTGTTTGTTGTGTGGATGTCGAAAATAAGTCGCCGTTTCCTCACTGGTGAAACATCGGTTTATTCCCAGCTGACCCGTTCGTATCGTACGTACTGTTTTGATAAACCTTCATGAGGTCATTGCGTATAACCAGATGGGAATGTCTTTCCATTTTGTATAAGTGCAAAGTTTACAGAAGGTGACGCTATATTTTAGTTCATATAATCTCTTGCAGTATTATACGCAGGGGCGTATTTACGGGGGGGGGGGACAGGACCGTATCCCTACCCAGAGGGTCGAAAACGTTGACGAATTTTGTTAATCTCTTAATTTTTAGGCTGGTTTTTTTTTAATAAGAAATATAGGAAAATAGATTCAGCCAAAAAGTATCTTATAAACAGTGTTTCAAAAACGGGTATTTTTGTTGTATTATTATTACCGTTTACTTTAATGGGACTGATTTCTGCCACTTTAAGGATAGTAATGTTGATTAGTCGATAACTTGTTTTTTTTTTTCTTTTGTATGAAGCCGACCCGACCTCGGACTCCCCGAGGTCACATTCTAGATACGCCACTGACTATCCGTGGGAGTTCCCTCCAGGAAACACATGGAGTTTCGCCATGCTCCAGGTGTTCAAGTTTTCAGTTTTGAATATGAGTAGCCAATTTTTATTCTATGGAAGCGCACACACAGGAGAAGTTTAATGCATTTAACTCGATATATGTGAATACGTGTTCACACGTATGTCGGCCAGGACAACATTCAGAAGCCTTCTATAATAATAGTAATAGTGTTCTTAATTCCGCGACACTCTCTGTGCACCAATCAGATTGCACTGTTAGTAAGATGACATTACCACGTTGCCGCGCTTAGCATTCATCAACCGCAGCGTATCTCCTTCAGTGGAGCCATGCACAGAAGCATGTCAATAACGCAACTACACTGGTGTGAAACAAAAAATTAATTACTACTGTTAACAGTTGCTTTGATGCCGATTGTTATCTTTCTGACCGAGAGCGCTATACCAGTGACGGATGTAGAGAGCAGAGTTGTGCGACGGGGCTATTTCTGGGGAGGTAACTTATTAGGAGGTAATTAGTATTAAAAGGGGAATACTTCTGCCCATAGTAAATTCTGCCCATAAATAAATAATAAAATAAATAAATAAAATTCTGCCCATAGTAAATCATAGAAAGAATCAAATCCGACTTTTTCAAATGTCTTCTTTCAAAAATAAAATGTCAGACGCTTGTTTTGACTTTTATTAAAAGCGTTATCGGAAATTTTTAATTAAGACGGAGGTTTTAACAGAAAAAACAATTTTATCTCAATTGGGATGTCGAAAAAATGTTGGGGGGATTTGGAAAACAATAAAATTGCTATGTCCCTTCGGGGATACAGCCCTGCTTGAACACGGCTAGATATGGAGAATTTATTGATTTACACATAAATGCTGTATACATGACAGAAGCTGTATATAAATAAACTTCTACATTATATTATTTTACGTGCATGAATTAAGGTGAATAATGTACTTTCATGCCTCAGTCTTGGCTCGCTCGACCAAGCATAATTGATCCAGAACAACCTTCGTGTCATTCAGTGTGTATTGGTAAGGAAACGCACTCATTCGACACGAACTAAAGACTAGTTATTAAACGAAAATAGTGTTTTCTAGTCTTAATTTGTTATATGACCTTCGATTTCACCCGGTAATGTGGTAACGCTACGATTGAACGGTAACATTTACGTGATAACAGTCAGCCTATCTGACTCTTATTGTCCTATCTGTGGAGGTTTTATTCTCCAGGAACGTATACACCAAGATAGTGATTATCAGGAACGCGACTGGAAGGGTACCTCCTTACTAAGGCATACGGATAACCTACGATAAAAAAATCGTACGACATGTAGAACAACAGAAAGAAATGGGCCGGACGATCAGTTTATCGTTCCGAACTAAAAAAAATATAGTCGTATCGTTGGAAACGCATCAGATATAAAGTCGAACGAGTTGTTTAGATACATGGGCCCTTTATGCACTCGCGCGAGTGCTGTCTCGTATGACTCAGACTTCAGTGCTACCAACCTTCCTGTCTAGCGTAGGCGAGGCAGTTGTGCCAAGTAATAGGTGATATACACGTCGTGGTGAGATTGAAGACATTAATACAGAAAAGCTTATTGACGACATCCAAAACAGGAGAGGACTATGGGATCCCGCTCCGAAGATTATAAAAACAAGAAATTTGAAGAAGGAACAGTGGATTGAAGTACCGTCTGCATATCGTGCACAGGTTAATTGGATGAAGATCTCTTCTTAGTTTCCTTGTTCTCTTCAAAATGAACCGATACAACACGCACGGATGCATCTTCAGTACTGACGATGACAGCGCTGAAAGTGTTTGTTCATAACCACGTCAGAAACCTGGATCAAATCAGATGCATAAAAAGGTTCTTAGATGTGCTTAGTGAAGGCTTTTGAACGACATCAGTTTCAAGCAACGAACGTAATGTGTTGTTCACAAAGATAGTGAAACGTAAGTTGGATAGTTTAGATAAACTATTATTTTTTGAGAGAGAGAGAGAGAGAGAGAGAGAGAGAGGAGAGAGAGAGAGGAGAGAGAGAGAGAGAGAGAGAGAGAGAGAGAGAGAGAGAGAGAGAGAGAGAGGGGCCAGTCCTCTGCAGATTTTATCGTACAGCATGGTGAGCCTTTAAATGTGCGTACGGTGTCATTCACACAGAATGGGGGTTCTGTTTGTAAATTTCATGTGACTGTTATTATTCTGTATTGTTAATAAGTAAGTCGTCTCGATAAATCAATATGAGTTAGATTATTAGGAGTCGCTGTTCTGATGCTGTTGATATGGCTTTCCTTTATTTAGTGACTCTTCCAAATGTTTATCTCCCTAGTCCATATAAATATGAATCACAGACGGATTCAAATACATATTTACGGAAATTCGAGGAACCCTCTTTATCTCATCCTTAATCTCGTTTGGGGCGTCATTTGGTAACAACTGGGTTCTCCGAACGGTAGCGTGATTCACTCTTTCTCTTCATGAGTTTGTTTTACGACCACGTTTTAAAACTGAGACGCGCTTCTACAATATGTGTAATCATTAAACGTCTGCACAGTGTAGATGTCTTCCCCACCGAAATCATATGTAACGGAAGTGAACGATGTACGCTATTTCCTTTGTTATTTAATATAAGATGAAAACTTTTAGTATTCTTTTGAGTCCATACCAGACACTGAACGTTTCAGCGTTAAGGACATTGTAATTGATGTTTATATACAGTGATATTGTTTCATCTTGTCTCACATTGGTTTGGTTGATTGTTTTTCGAAACACGTCTGTTCTTGTCTTGGTATATACTGGCAGTCCTGTTCTTGACGGAAGCCAGTATGCTACTGTATTAATTTCACATCTTGTCCGAAAGTATTAAATGAGACCTATTGCGTGGTTATTAGACCTATTCCTTTTCTTAGTCGGGACAGGAAGAATTATTATCCGAGCTATTAAGCCGTCGCGTCGTCTATAGTTTGTGTTGACAGACATTTTGGCCTCACCATTGTAGGCCAGAGTGGGAAAGTTTTCATCAGCCCGGCTAATAAATAATAAATAAACCTCCGCTCAACAGTCCGTTAAGGACCAAGGCGTACCGCGCGGCTTTTGTGTTAGTGTGACGGTGTATGGCTAGTACTACGCGCCACCAGCAGCTAGTTGCGGTATTCACAGCCAGGAGGCGGCGCTGTTATCTCAGCGCCTACTCAGTTTGCCTCACGACGCTGAGTGCACGCCGTACGGAACCTCCGCCGGGAATTGAACCCGGGACCACGAGCGCATCAATCGCCCGCGTTAGCCACTAGACCACCTGGAGGCCCGGCTAATAATGGTTCCAACTATGTGGACGCCGCCCGGCCGTGAAAGCCTTAGGAATTCTATTTCATTTCTTGTTACATTTGAAAGAAAATCATTAGACCTATGGTACGCAGTGTTTACGTTTACGGCCTTGTATGTACAGTTGTACAATTACGTGTGATCCAAGTTGTAACCAAGTCCTTATAGCAGAATTGTTTCGTTTTTTTTTGTCTTCTCCTCGCCATCATGTCTCTGTTCCGAACTTTGTCACGAATTGCTTCATATGGATTTTTAATACTGTTTGAAAACAAAAATCTGCGTTCTACATCCATTCAACGGATTACTAAGATACTAGTTTTGCTTTTAAATTACCGTATAATCAGTAACTATGAATATTTTCGTAACTTATTACAGAAATAACACAACTTCTAAAGGTATAATAAATGGCGCTGAATTGAATCATTCTGAAATTCCAGTCAATAAGAGGTACTTAGTACACTCTACAAAGAGAGACGGTGTAGTACCCAGTTATAGTATTTTCTAGAAAATATTATTGTAGAATATGTAGTGTAGATTTGCGAAAACCATGGATGCGTGAAGTGATTGTTATGAGGAAGGGAGAGCCTCGGATATAGTCTGGCGTTGGTAAACGTGGAGGAAATTCCATTATGTAGGAAAAATGCACTCACCTGCCACTACGATAGAGCGTAATCTTCACTATTGACTTTTAGTAATTTTATTATTAGATCATTCAGTGCTGTCCATTCTCCACTGTTACGACTGTGTGATACCAGTGTAAGTTAGCATTCTTTACCTTGTGCAAAGCACTCTGTATGTACGTAAGACACTGCTGCTGAACATCCTGAATATAATTACCATTTCAAATATTAGTTGCAAAATGTATTTTATAAGCCGTATGTGTCAGCTTTACAATAAACGTGTGTGGGTTTGTTTAGCTGTATCATCTGTGAAACTGTCTAACCGTCAGTAGCGTGGCGTCCATCAAATCGCTGTTGCCGGCGGCAACAGTACTGGAAATAAGAGAAAATATATATCACAGAATAAATACTTTAGTTATTGAATAACTTGAAAGCCGAACAATATTAGTAGGGAAACTTGAAGAAAAGCGTAGCATTGCTTTCGAATTGCTGGGCACTTGCACCGTCTTATGTTGCCGGCTCAGACATCGGCAATGTTTTACTGCGTACGGTCACTGACCTCGTACTAGTTGTCACTCGTCCGTCCAACGGGAGACTGTGTAAAGCGGCAGAACGCTCAGTTAGCAGCTATGTTCGTTTTCGGAACTGACGTGCAGCAGATACTACATACCTATTTGTGTTTTGTTCGTTTAGTCATGTGTTTCTCTGTTTGTTTTAATTATTTTTAATTCGATTAATTGTGTTCCGATTTATTCTGTGTTAAATATAATGAGAGTTAGTTCCCGCTGAACTGTGGGACCCTCTTCTTCTCCAAGCGATTGATAGAAAATGCTCTAGAAGAACTCTTGGTACAAGAAAAAATTCGAATTATAACGAAACGTAACTTGTTTCGTAAACAAGTAGTAGGCCTAAACATGTTTTTAGTAAGCTTTTTACTCGATGTTAAGAATTCATAACCAGTGTGTGTTCGTTATCGATATAATCCTTCTAAACTTAACGCCACAGCCAGGAGAATTTTATTGAACTTTATTCTCTCTATATTAAAGTACCTTCCAGTTAAATGACCTAATAAGCAGTGAATATATAGTTCTCCTTCTCCTTTAGCACTACAGGCCAACGTGAGCCCTGGCTTCTAACATAAGTCTTCTCCAGTGCCTCCTATCTATTGCCATCTCAGTGTAACCCCCATAGATCTTCCAGCAAGTGAAGATATAGTTAGATTTATAAAATCCCGAAGTATAAGACGGCGAGGGCATGTTTATCGAATACAGTTGCTAGAAACATCAGAAGAATAAACGAGTGGTAACGATTTGAAACCATACAGAAGTTCAGGAAGGACCTAGAGCCACAGCCACAGCCACAGGGAGAGCTGGTGGATGTGGAGGATAATGGGAATTCTGAACTGGATAGAAGGAAATATTTAACCAAAGCCATTCACGGTCTTGGCAGAGGAAGAAGAAGAAAAAGTAATTGAAGTACGCAATAATTTTTGTATTCGGGACTCGTGCTTTCGCCATATTAGGACATTCAGTATATCTTCCCATGTACTTTTTTTTAAACTCCTACTTTTTCCTTCCACTGCAAGATTTTTGATTTTGCGTCCTTCTGGTTATATATGTTCAGATAAGGCTTAAGTACTTTTATGTATTTTGATCTGCGCGTTTTGGAGGCATCTATTCCCGAGAAAATACCTAAGGGAATATATACATTTGTTTTATCACTTTATAATTTGTTACCTAATCCATAACACGTTTGGAATATGGCGAAATGTAACCAACAAACTAGACTACATTTTAGAACAAGCAGGGCCGGCCCCGGCGCTTTTGCCGCCCTGTGCAGTATTTATGAGTGCCGTCCCCCTCCCTACTTTAACTCTACACACATTCATGCACATTAGATCTATTCTAGAGATACGGCGATTGCCTTCAAATGACGACTAGGAATGTTTCCATTTTGTGTTTATCAAATATCTAGAACTTTTTCGCGTTTACGATGCAGCGAACGGCTACAATAAAAATTGTAGAGACAATACAAAGAATCGTGAGACAATAAAAATGAATTCCTATGTGATGACTTAAAATTAAAATACTAACTAAAATTCATTATGACTGAAATATAACAAAAGTAATTATCATATACCTTAGTTAAAAAATACTCGTCTAGCTTTTGCACTGGCAAACTAATACTTCGTTGTAATCAAGTGATTCAGCTAACTGATGTTCTATATAGATATAGTCGCTAGACCACTCAGGCGAGTCTCGAACATACTCGATCTGAGATAAGTTTTAATAAGTTTGAGCTTCGAAAAAGTCCTTTCTCCGACCTGCCACTGTCACAGGTAATGTTAGCAAAATTCTTAGAGCGACACTAACATTCGGGGTGAACCCATAAATTTTAAGTCTCGACAGGCGTACTTTTAGGTTTTACAATTATTGCATAGATTTTTAGTTCATCCTGTAAATTAATAGCACTGATGTCTTTTGATTCACCATGAGTTAAGCCCTTGCACAGTTTATTACACTTATCCGACAAGACTTCAGGTGACATGTCTTTGACTTTACTCATGTCATACAGGAAGTAAAAAAGTTTACTATGACTCTTAATCTGTTGGATTTCACTTAATTGGATGTTGGATTTCACTTAAAGAACAAAGGGTAATATCTATGACTTTAAAGTAAAAATCGACTTTGTACCGCAACTCTGGATTTTCAATGAATTCGTCTTTTCCCTCATAATCAAATTGTCTTTTAATCTGTCTCCTTCGTACTTGTGCTGAGCATCTGATTATTGGGTTTTCAATGTCCAGTTTAGTGGCTAGTTCCTTAGCGTCAACTATATAGCTTTGAAATTTTAAGTCACTTCTGACAGACATGAAATAAATGCTTGTATTTTCAAGTAAACTGACAGCTTTTGTTACATTCACGTCAATACTTTGGAGTGTGTTGCTGACGATATTAATATGGAGTAATATGTCCTACCATATTACTTTGGAACACAGAAATGTGAAGTCAAGTACATGACTTGCCAGACTTGTGAACCACCATTTTATCTGTGCTTTCGTTTTTATTGATATCAACAATGTGATAAAATTAAGTGAATAATATTATTTTTCCCCTCAATTTCAAAACTTAACATCCTGGAATCTGCCGCCCTGGGGGGTGGCACGGTTCGCTCCTGGCTGGAGCCGGGCCTGGGAACAAGGAAAACAATAGGTAGCTTAAAATATCTGCTAGAAATTCTCTTACAATCAGATAACGTAGCCGAATATCTTCGAAAGGTGTAATCCACCGAAAGTTTCTAGAAGTTAATACTCTCTGTGTTTCGACACTTCACTGCGTATCGCTAATGTGTAGATTAATGTTTCACTCAGTTGTGGTGTGAACGTTTGTGTTTGTAGTAGAGGAGAGAGAGAGAGAGAGAGACAAATAGTTTGGGACTGTGTGTTTTGGAATCGGATCAATAAGACATATATTTATTATAGCGTAAAGACACAGTGCTAGGATGTGTGTGTGTGGGGAATCGGAGCAACGAGCTGTTAACTAAAGCGATGACAGTAGTACACATTTTGTGGAAATACAGCCCGCCCGCCGCGGGATTATAGGTAATGTAGCGTGAACAGATCAGATGAGATGAGATGGGATAAAGAAATGGCGAAGAAAGCGTGAGGAATCAAGAGGATTTCTTCAATACGACGACGTCCTTCCCTTTACTATCCTCGTTTTCGCCGTAAATGTTGGCACGTTTTTTATCGTAGTGTACGAGATTATGAAGGACAACAAAATACTGAAGAGGGAAAATCTGGCAATAAGAACAGTTAGCAGATGATTCTTTGAGGCGGGAAAAATTACCGAATTTACATAAAGACAAACGAAAATTTTGTTACGCTGCTTACTAGTGAGATTTCATTATCACTACGTTTCACGTTGTTTAGTCGTAACGGGTATGTAAGATACGATTGTCAAGGCTTTGTTTGTCGTTCTTATTAGTACCTTCTGTGTAGGATCAGTACACACACGTGCACTCGTTGGACGCTGTAAACGGAGAGAAACACGAAGGACATAGAAACGTAAATATTAGTAATTAGCGCTTTAATTTAAGCTGAAGGAAACGCCGTTTCGAGTAACTATGTGTAGGTATACAGTAATATAATTGTAGTTAGCGGTGTTGTATCGTGGTCTGTCAAAGCAGCAGACTCCTAAAACACGTTTTATAAAAATGTTAATAGGACTTGAAATAATATAATAAAATTATTGATCACTAATTTTTGAATATGTTTTGTGCCAGCAGGTTTTTTATACCGAAGCCTTCAATACTAACAGAATCGTTTTACTCTTCGTTGATCTTGCAGACGTTACTCCTGGTTCTAAGAAACTTATTGAAATAGACTTTTGTAGAAGCCTTTTTTTTTAGTAAACTTCATTATCATCATCTTCACAACACGGCACAGGCAAGGTGTTGCTTGTTCCGAATCGCTTGTCCTTTTTGGGTTGAAGTCGTTTACCATTAACCTCTTCCTGGTGTTTTCTTTGAAGATTCTGAGTACATTCCTGCCTGTAATATTCCAAAGCTAATCCAGTCCAGGATCATTTCCCTTACGCCCTAACTTGGTACTGGCGGCTACTGGTCCCGTCCACCATGAATATTTATCGATCTTCCGGTCTAGATCCGTACTGTTCTGCATCGACAGGGTAACGTCTTGTAGGACGTGGCACTTCATCACGCAAGTACGGTCTTGGCTAGAGAGGGGGTAAGGGCTACTTTGTGAGCTCACACCACTTCATCCAACCCTGGAAACTTGTGAGGACCAGTGCCCAGTCAAACCGGTACTACCTCTCTAAATTCCCTCGACTCCTTTAAAACAATTTTTTTTTAAGATTCGGTACCATTTCTTTTTTTTTAACAATGGCAACAGCCATTAAAGAGGTACGTAATAGGCCTACATCTGGAATTATGAATCTAGTATATGTTTTGGCCGTACTGATGCCGAAAGACTTAACTTTTGTTGCTTAAGCCGGAACGTTCTTTGGGAAATATTGTAAGCAGTACTCGATTCGAATGTTTGCAAAGTCACTACATGTACAACTAGTACACGTAGTCAGTCATAGATACTTTCAAATGGAGCCCAGTACAACGCCGACTCCAAACGGCTGTATAAAAAGATTAGGCCTACTAAGCCCCGCTGGATTTCCATCGTCTTCTGAGACGAGAGTGGATGTAAGTAGTTTACGTCGTCTGAAATCGAACAGCTCGCGTACTGTAACGAGCCACGTCGCCTGTATCACTACCCCATGAGTATTCAAAAACTGAATTTATCGCTCACAATTGATTTTTAAGAAGTTTTCGTACCAAAACGTCTTCACTTAACCTGTTAATTGAGGTGTGAAGGGCGGTCCGAGGTCCCAAACTCGCATTTCCAATCGAGGTTTCCGTTTGGCATTAGTAGCCAAACGGAAACGACATGTAATAGGAGTAAGACGGTATTTCAGTAAGGTGGAGTTGTTCTTGAGAATTATCATTTAATAATAAATAACAAACAATTAAGTATTTTTCAAATTCAATTTATATTTTCTAACAATACGTGGAAACAAAAGTAACGAAATTCCTTCCTTCAGCTGTGGAACTACAGCCGGACCTTGGCCTGCCTCCTATTTCTTGTTAGTCATCTGATTTCTTAAGAACTCAACAGTACCCTCATTTATATTTACAATTTTATTTAAGTATTTTACTTCTTTAAAAGTATTTTACGTCTTACAAACCACGGTGGAAAGAACACTTAGACAGAATGTTAGATTCCAGACTGGCCAACCAAGTCTGTAAATACAAGCCTATATGGCACAGGTGTGTATTTAGGCCCAGGAAGAGATGACTGGAGGATCTTTGAAGGGGGGGAACAGGCAGCACCTTGCGTGTTGTGAAGAAGGTGATGATATTTTACTTCTGTGTAAATGTATGACTTGCTTTTGATCAACGTTTGCAGCGAAACTCTTGAATTATGTAGAGAACGATTCTTAGATTATAGCCGCTGTAAATTTACACGATCCACTTGGATTTATTGTCAGTTAATTCGGACTTTTTTTGTTATTCACTGAAGGGAGCGTTTTTGTGAGAGAGTGTATAAATAAATTGTGTTGAGTTAGCGATTGCCGCAGGTATTGGTCATTATTTATACAATAGCCAGCGCATCGACTGTTGTCGGTGAATTATTTCACGGTGGACGGTATCATCGGATAGAGAGCAAGCGTGTTTCATTTTCCAATGATACGTATTTATTGGAACAATTATGAAATACGAGTATTGAATCAGTGACGAGCGAGAGATATACATACAGTGAGTCGGCTTCCTGAATTTTGAACCCGGTGAGTCACATCTGTTTGCATTCCGCCACTGGCCACTATGTACACATTGATCTGTACAGTAATCAGTCTTGGCTGCTGCTATAAATAAGAACTAACATGTTCTACGCCATGTGAGTACAAGTGTTTTCTTCCATCCTTCTGTGAACTACATCTGTTAGTATACACAATGTTTTGTTGGCGAATGATGCTGGTGTAGATTAACGTGGTATTTTCATTATAATAATTTCCTTCGCTTACAGGAGGATCTTACGCTATTATCGGTGTAACATTTTATATTTTTCTTGTTTATCGTCATATCCCTAATGCGAACTTGTTTCAACAACGTTGACAAAAAACGTCACTTAACAAAAGCGGACAAAAAATGTTATTCATATATCTATTGCATGTTTGTAAGGTAGATCGATAAGAAACTTTCATTGTATTAATTACTATCGATAATGGGAAGACATATCAATATAATTGATACGTTGTAGTCGGGTTGTTAATATATTTTCTATTTGACGCCTGTCAGCAACGAAAACCAGACCTGTGGTAAAATTCTATTGTCCAGAGTGTCGTAAATGTATTTACAAATTGATATTTTGCCACGTTGATGAATAAGTAAGAAAAATACGATCTCGAATTCCTGGTATCGAATATGACTAAAACAAAAATGAAACAAAAAAATAAAAAATTAAATTATTTACATTTCTCTAAATGTTTTAGTAGGTTTTACTAAGTCCAAATTAAATAAATTTCACACTGTAAATATAATCGTCTGTACTTGCAAGTAACTTCCGATCTTGTAATAAAAGACGATGCGCCATACCCAACTACGTATATCGTGTGTTTTGCCGTGTTTGAGAACACAGACAGAAGTATTGTTTAACTAAGAGCGAGTAAGTGGAAATTTTTATGCCGGTTCTTCGGATTAGCCCTAACTAGCTAGAGAGAACCTTTTGAGGTGGCTGGATGACAAACGTGTTGCTTAATACTCTGCGGTATAATTCAGATAGTCCCGCGGCGGCGCCCAAAATACGGGATCCCCAGTGGTAGGGAGCCTACATAAGATATTACGTTTCGAAGTTTTCAGATAGTCCCGCGGACCAAAATACGGTGTCCCCAGTGGTATGGAACTTACATAAGATATAAGTTTCGAAGTTTGATCAAGAACTTCGCAGTTTCGGAGTTTTCTTGTATACTTTACATATAATAAAATTTTTACGTTTTCATGTTACGTCCTGTAATAGGTAGATTGCTCACTAATTAGTAAAACTAAAACACTAGAGTTAACAGCACATAAGAAAAATGTGTAAAATGAAAATCGACCACCGAGAGGTGAAGACATCGCAATACTCGTTACACCAACGACTGTTGCACTGTTTCGATACATAATAGCATAGGAATGATATTTGATTATTAAATAGGTTACGCCCCCTCCCCGTATTTAAATTATAGTTGCTCTGAAACTATTTTAAATAGAATCATTAGGTTTAAAGAAGCATGTTCAGGAAGAAACATGATTGTGTGTAAATTAAAAAACGTTACGCGCAAAATGTGGCAAAATATGTGACCATCATTTTGTTGATTAAGTTGTCCATCGGGTTAGTTAAATCAGCTTAGTCTGCTGTTACATTGACATAAAGTCAAGTAAGTGAATGTCATCAATGTGTATTGTGTTCCAATTTTATTTTTTATGCCGCATACTCAAGTTTTATATCAGTCACGGGTGTCCTCGATATCCGTAAGGGTGATATGATACCACGGACAGTCCTGTAACGTCCAGGATTAGCATTTTCCCGGTAAGTTAAATAAGTACATGCATATATTTTGTTCATCATTCAGTAATTATATAATTTTATTAAAAATGAATATTATTTGATCATCAGGAACGTTGTATCTGTCTGCTGTCAGGTAACTTCGAAATATAATAGTTGCAGACTGAAGTGTGTTGAATTTTATATAACTTTATTATATCAAGCAAAATTAATTGAACAAAGTAGCATATTCAAAATACAAATCAAAAGAAGGAAACTAAAGAAATCGAAGTTGTAGACGTTGTTCGTAGTCTAGGGGTAGTGGTATTAGTAGTTTGAAATAAATGTCGAAGAAATTTATCTAGCTGCGTTAAAAGATATGAAAATCACTTAACGTCCATATGGCTAATAAATTAGTGAAACATTAATAATGATAATAATAAATACTAGTTCAGCTATATTCGTATATTCTTAAAACATATTGGCTTTTTAATTGTCTAAAGGACAAGTTCTTTACTTCTTGTCATGTTTATGGAGAAACCGATAAAGTGTTTCCCTTCAGTAACCTTTTCACTTTTACAACGCTCAAATCAACCTTGCAATTCGTTGAAGCGATGAACACCATTAGAAATTCAATCCCATTTTTTAGCAAATTACGTCGTTTTTATGTACGCCAATTGATTCACTTGTGTGGAGACGTTTGAATTTTTACTTCCATATTCCTTAAGGAATGGAAGTATGGTGATGGCAAAAAAAATCGTGTTCGAGATTATTGCAGATTCTGATTCTACCACACTCAAAACATGAAAAAAAGTCGTTTTCCGAAAAGTGTCTGTGTGTCTGTCTGTCTGTAGATTTTTTTTCTATGGCAAACGATAACTGCCGCAAATTCGAACAGAATCAAATAATTTTTTGCATGCAGCCCTGATTTGCAGAGTACTCGCGACCTATTGTTTTTGGTGAAGATCGGTTGAGGGAAAGGGGTAGTTTACCTACAACGGTTTTTTTTTAGCAAGGGTAATTTTGTTTGTTTGGCAAACGATAACAGCCGCAAATTCAAACAGAATCAAATAATGTTTCGCATACAGCCCTGAATTGTAGAGTTCTCAAGATCTGTTGATTTTGGTGAAGATCGGTTAAGGGAAAGGGGTAGTTTACCTGTAACGTTTTATGTTTTAACAAGGGCATTTCCTATGGCAAACGATAACAGCCGCAAATTCAAACAGAATCAAAAGATTATTTGCATACAGCCCTAAATTGTAGAGTTCTCAAGACCTATTGTTTTTGGTGAAGTTCGGTTGAGGGAAAGGGGTAGTTTACCTGCAACGTTTTTTTAACAAGGGTATTTTCTATGGCAAACGATAACAGCCGCAAATTCAAACAGAATCAAATAATGTTTTGCATACAGCCCTGATTTGTAGAGTACTCAAGACGTATTGTTTTTGGTGAAGATCGGTTAAGGGAAAGGGGTAGTTTACCTGTAACGTTTTATGTTTTAACAAGGGTATTTCCTATGGCAAACGATAACAGCCGCAAATTCAAACAGAATCAAAAGATTATTTGCATACAGCCCTAAATTGTAGAGTTCTCAAGACCTGTTGTTTTTGGTGAAGATCGGTTGAGGGAAAGGGGTAGTTTACCTGCAACGTTTTTTTAACAAGGGTATTTTCTATGGCAAACGATAACAGCCGCAAATTCAAACAGAATCAAATAATGTTTTGCATACAGCCCTGATTTGTAGAGTACTCAAGACCTATTGTTTTTGGTGAAGATCGGTTAAGGGGAAGGGGTAGTTTACCTGCAACGTTTTTTTATCAAGCGTATTTTCTATGGCAAACGATAACAGCCGCAAATTCAAACAGAATCAAGTAATTTTTTGCATACGTCCCTGAATTGTAGAGGTCTCAATGACTTTCGATTTTGGTGAAGATCGGTTAAGGGGAAGGGGTAGTTTACCTGCAACCTTTTACGTTTTAACAAGAGTAAAGTACTTGAAAATTTATTTAAACTTTTTGAAACAATGGTAATTGTTAAAAATAAAATAATTTTGTTGCCAGGCAATAAAATTATAATTTTTTCATTTTAATGTAATATAATATTTTTCATTTAATACAGCAGTAAAAAGGCAGGTAAGACACAGCCTGGCTGTTTGGCTGAAAATGATTTTAAATATAAATCTTAGAATATGGAAGTCATGTATGGTTCTCCATACCGATATTTTTGAATTGTTACTCTTTTCAGCAATAATACGTAATCCAGTTTTTTATATTTGGAATTTTGCAATGCAAATTATTTTTCAAACTTCGTTCATAAGTTTTATTCCTCTTTCCAAATTTACAAACATCGCTTCTAACAAGCATCACTGGTACTCCTCCTGCTAGAGAACCTCCATGCCTGATGCTAGTGGTTTTACTTCTGTCGTTCAGGTCCATTTGAACTGTGAACAGTGCTAGACTGTTCGTATTATTCATCATATGACTCATTCCATTACATTGCAACTTCAATTCATAAGACCGTTTTGTTTTAACGGTTTATGCTATACAGTGCAGCTTTTAAGCAAAGATAAGGCCAGAATACGTGCTGATAGGCTATTTTCTTATTTAGCATGTTTAGGCGTTAGGCGTTACCAAAGAAAGACTGTAAGAAGTGAACTTATTTATTTGTATAAATATTGTATTTGGTATAACAAAATTGTATACACAAATAAGTAATTACGGTTAAGTTGGAACGAGACCTCGTTACCATAAGAATGTCGTAATAAGTTCTTTCTACTGTGTGATAAAAGTATATAATAATATAATACTGACATTGAATGAAATATCAACTTGTTATAGGGTCCTCCCTTTGTCATTTCTGTAGTATCTTACTAGGTACACGGTTTTAAAATTGTTAACAGAACATCGGTTTACAAAATTCGTAAAATATTTTTTTCTCTAAAAGTCTAAACAAAATCTTGAATGTTTTCCACCCATACAAACTTCTGTTAAGATTATTACTTTGAACAGCGTTTCACTTGTTGAGAGAGAAAAATGATCCAAATAAATGTCAAGAATCAGACTGTATTCGATGGAATTGCTCCAGTTTTTCGCCATCAAATTGTAAAGGGCGGTAGTGTTTGACAGTATACACATGCTCGAATCGTCTCGCGCGCGTGCCCACACACAGTTTTTGTTGATATTACGTGTTGAAAAACACAATCTTCTATCATTTAGCGTTTCCTTAATAAAGTAGGTTGTAGATGAGTACAATCTATTTCTGAAATTTCATAAAAAATAATTTTAATGACTCCAGGGCGTTTTATTAATGATGTCATTACTTCGGCGACGTCATTGAATTATTCGGAAAGTACCAATTAGAAGCTACAAGCCGTAGAGAAACGTTTCTTACCTTTACGCATTTTTGTTTGTATATCGTTAAGCAAATTTTGATCGGAATACACGTTCGCTGATTGAATAATAACATTCATGACATTTGGGGGACATTTTGTATTAATATAACTGGATTTTCTGCACGCGCGCTTATTGATTCAGCGGACGCGGTTAATAGTGGTGCTTCGCAAACGCCAGTTTGGGACGTGTCGTGTCACACGAGAGTTGTAAATAGGAAGATAAAGTTAAGTAAACAAAGACGGTGTGCGCCAACCGCCGACGCGACGTCTTGCGAGCATTGTATTAACTGCCTAAAAAGCGAGGGTGCGCATGTGGGCTGGGTTTAAACTGATTTTCTCCATAAAGGCTGGTTTTCTGCGCCGATGGGTGATACGTACCTCTTCAATTATAGGAGCTGAGTGCAAACAAGAGATGGGAACGCCTGGCATCGCAAGGTCCAATCTCCAGAAATCTAGAAAGATCGGAAGCGGTTGCAAGATTCCGACTAACAACTGGCCATGACTACCTACAAAGCCATCTGCACCGCATCGGGGTAGCAGAAGACAACAACTGCCCCCTATGCCACTCAGGCATATGATGGATAGTGAACACCTGATGACGTGCATTGATCTCTCTGATACACCCCTGGATCCTGTTCATCGCTACTGGGAGGCTCGACGTCGCATAGCTGAGAGGCCAAGGACAGGCGTTGGATAAAGTAAAGTAAGTAAGTAATTATAGGTGAAGTTCTCCAAGATTTGAAAGCAGACGAGTAAGAAATTTTTTTTGCATAATATGGGAAACGATGTGATCTTACCAATTAACGGTAATCAGAACTGTCATAACATAAAGGGCGACAATCCGCCTTTATGGACGGAAACTCTATGTACAACACTTCAATAAAATATTGTCTTCAGCTGTTATCGTCCTTGCTGACCAAAAACGATGATTAAGCCCCACTAGTTTTTTGTTTGTTGGAAGGAAAACAGAAACCGGCTTACATCGGACGTTTCAAAAATCGCTTTAGGCTAGTAGCACACTAGACGTATGATCCGCGGCCAAAGATCGTTGGCGTGTAACGCTCGTGTTGTAATGGCCAGATGTGACAGACTGAGCCGACGATGCGTCAGTCGTCGAGCGTATCTTCTGTCTACCCAGAGCGAGGCGTCTGTTCGATTTCGGCTCGACGGAACATCGGCAACTCCGCAAAACATTTGGTTTGTGTGGTATGCACTTCACTGTGCTCACAGTTGGCGCGCGTCGGTAGTACACATTGGTTGAGTACGTGGCTGAGGTTTGTGTACTTATAGGCTATATACTTTTTTTAAAGATATTATTTTTTCTGTTTATTATGTTTGACAACGATTTATAATAGAAGTGCAGAGAAATTACTGATGAGGCGGTCGTGGGAAGAAATAGGAGAAGCGCTTTAAGAAGGAAGCGTTTCATACTCGAACAAACAAAAACAAGAAACTCGATGTGATATACATTACATGAATAACGCCGCCGAAGATCGATTGTATGAGGCCGCTGTCGGCCGACGGAAGCAGACCGATTATACACCACCGATCTTCGGCCGCGGATCATACGCGTACGTCTAGTGTGCTACTAGCCTTACTCTCAGTTGATAAAGGTCCTCCTCAGTTGTAGTGGACCTCGACGACGCAGGACAAGTATGCTTGGAAGAGATAGACGATACAAGGTAGTAATTTATTATAATCATAACATTTATGATTTAGAATCATTTAATGTGTATGGTATCATCATCATCTGCATTTCAATGGTTAGGCGGCTGCCTGTTTCGACTTCACACTTCCTCGTCCTACCCTCCTGCCTCATGAGGCATAGTATGGCGGCACTACTTCAATCAGTCTTTCATCATCCATCCTTTCTAAGTGTTTTCTCCACCGATGTTTATGGCTTAACATTAATGTCAAAAAGGATTTCTGATCCAATAATAAAATGTTTATTATTCTGCGCTAATTAGATCTTTTAATATACCTATAAATCTTAAGAAAAAAACTTTAAAATTTTTAGTTACGATACAAAATTTACTTACCAAAATGTTAACCAATACAAAAGGTTTGGTTACGGTACAATGTAGGCCTTCTATTTATTTTTCGATCGTTGTAATTGCTATTCCAATTGTTTAACGTTTCATGTAACCAGTGGTTTTTAAAAATCTCCATTGAAAGGTTTCGTTCGTATTACTCCGACTCCAGATGGCAGCTCGTCTTTGCGTATGTACATACTTTTACCGGAGTTGTTTTACGTTGGTGAAGTTCTTAAAAACACTGTGCTCATATTCTCAAAATATTCAATTTTGAAAGTTTTCAATACTCCCGCCCCCCGGATGTGATCATGTTTCCGTGAAGCTTACCAAGTCCGTTAATATTTATAGCTTTTTACATTTTATTATTTCTTTCTGACCGTTGAAAGTTTTTTGTTTCTTTCGAGCAATTCCATTAATTATTATTCCAGCTGCATCATTCAGTCACTAATTGTTAAAAGGTATTCATGTCACTTCTACTCTGTTGCCAGCTGACATTAGGTAAATTCCGTGTAGACTTTTTTGGATTATACAATATTTTCGTCTTAAAATACTTGCACACTTTCAAATATTAATTTTTATACGCCTAAAAAGTAAATTTGCAAGTTGTCGCTGAAGACAGTGTACGTATCTTCAGTAAGGTTGTTTCTTCTGGAGAAAGTCAGTCCGCCGTTTTCCATATTTCGTAGAGTCAGTGTACGATACTCGCTCGCCAAACACGAAATTTATTAACGGTATAATGTGATAAAGATCATTTCACTTACTTACACATATGATGGTATCACATCATACGATGTTATACTTACAAACTTTTTTCTCTTTTTGGTAGATATTTGAACTAAATCTTAATTATCAGTTCGATATCATTATAAATTCCTTAGTTGTATTGCCTTTTGTGCAATTTACAGCATTAACAGGACATCATTAGTTATAGTGGCTAGTAGGATACGTTTATGTGTGGACAAGCATTCCATAGACTCGAATTACACAGTGTCGTATATTACCTGGAGTTAGGGTTGCCAGATCAAAAATCAGAAAAGAAAAGCCGAACACAGCTGTTAATTTAGCCCGTTTTCACCTGAAAAGCCGGACAGGAGTTTTTTTTACAATAAAAAGCAACATTTATTATGTTCGCTCGATATTAGGCGCGCGCGCACACACACACACACACACACACACATATACCTACTACATATTAAAAAATGATACAACATCAGCTTGATTCATACATAAGACAAGTTTATTATTATTACACATACAAGGCGGGACGTGTGACAACCATAGCTGCAGTGCGACTAGCAGAGGTTCGACACGAGAAATTGTGGTGCAGCGACGGGACGGCGATGCGTAGTGTGTCTGCGTTTTTACATGCAACAGTGTCGGTTGTTGAAGCAAACAGAGACAACGCATTGTGTATTGGGAGACGAGACGTAACACGATGTTCTGAAGACGACGACATGGTTGAACGTACATTCAATCGGTGACCTTACACACAGATTTGTAGCGTGACCCTGACCTTTCCACACATGCGGCTTCATGTCTAGCATGCCTATTGTAGTGTAGTTTGTACGCCCAGAGGGTAATGAATGTTGTAATAGCGTCTGTTGTCGAATAATTAACACAAGACAATAACCTGCTGAACCTAATGTACGTGTGTGTGTACTCAAGTCAGAGAAACGAATGGTCTTTGTGCCGGGCTAGTCGTTCTTGAGACCGATTGTTTACTTGAAAACCTGAAAGTCGTGCTTAAAACACGGTTTAATGACGCGAAATAAGTTGCTAACTATCACCTTCTATAAGACTTTGAGTAAAATAGGAAAGATATGTGAACTTTTACAGTCAATAAAACGAATTAATAATGTATATTTGATTGTGTGAATTGATAACGAAACGTTATGAGAGTTAGCTGTTCACATGTAGGCTGATAAAGTAAATCGTTAAGGCTGTATTTGCCTAAACTTACACCGAGTGCTTAATTTGTCTTGTATCATCTGTTCGAAGCACTTCAGCTAGCAGTTGATTCGCATCGATTCACGTTTATTTGATTGCAAAGGTATACTAAACTTATTTTTGTAAGCAAGTATTTAATGGTATGACGTTAGGGGTGCGTATTTACGGGGGGGGAACCCCCGGGACCGCCCTCCAGAGGCGAGTTTTGTTTTAATCTCTTAATTTTTAGACTATTTTATTATTTTTTCAAGCGTGTAGGAGCATTTCAAAGATGAAATGTAGAAAAATCAATTCAGTCAACAAGTCTTCTAAACAATGTTTCAATAACATGTATTTTTATTTTGTTATAACCGTTTATTTCAGTGGGATTGATTTTAGGATATTATCACACGTTTATCAACCACTTTAAAGATACTAATGTTCAAGTTGTTTTTTCTTCACTTGTTTTTTCTTTTGTATAAAACCGACTCGATCCCCCCCCCCCGATCAAATTCTAGATACGCCACTGGACGTTAGACGTTATCACAATCGATTTCACACAACTTAACTGAAATCAGGTGATACTAACATGAAACAAAGTATTATTTGAATTACAAACTTGGAGTCTAAAGTAAAATTTATGCGTATTTTAAACTGATATTTTCTTCTACAACCTCTCGAGATGTTGACACAGAAAATTTATTTATTCTGAAGACATTCATTTTTCCAGAACATTCGGGATTAGGAGCTCAAAACGGACAAGATATTTCAATTTCGTATGTAAGAATGAGCTCTAAAATATCAGAAAATTAAAACGAATAATAAATATACTAATCATAGTCTCAAGCGTCGGAGACATACCATAGGGGAAAATATATGTAAATAATTTAAATGTAATATCTAAATAACAGTGTTTGTAACATGTTATTTGAGATAATTACAAGGTTAAGTTACTAGTTTGGCAATTATATTCTTATCAGTTAAGCCCGTCTGCTAATAACACAGCATTAAGAATAATGAAAACTGTGGTCGTTGAGTGTCATTTTTCACGTTCCATGATTCCTTGTTCAGGAAGAAATGGCTAAATAAATGATTTTGGTATCTATATTTTTTTAAATACGTTTACAAATGCGTGTGGGTTTTATGTTAAATACATGATATACAAAGTATCGTTTACACGCTTAAAAAAAAAGAGCTTACACGTTTGTTCGGGATGAACACTGTTGTCCATTCCGAGAAACGAAGTGATGGGCAACATGATACGCTCGGCAGAACGGCGTATCCCCCTTTTGATGTGACGGCAAAATACTGATAATGCCAGATCACGGTCACCGCCCCGGGAACGCTACGGTGCGTCCAGTCCAGTCCACTCATACGAACGTTCCCTTATTATACGAAACCTCTAAAAAAAAAAAACTATTGTAAGAGTATGGTCACATTATGGGTGAATTCGAATTCCTCATTAAGTATACTCTGGTGAATAAAGTTAGGGTTGAGTGATCTTCAATTCTGTAATTAGTATTCGTGTACTCTGGTTAGTGTACGTAAAGGATTATACGTGAGACAAGACGAAATGCGTTCCTACGCATTTGATTGTAATGGTTTTACCTCTCTACCATAAACCAATCATAGGCGACGTTTGAATTTATGGAGGCGCATATATAACCAGTTCGATGGGCGAACCTTTCCCCACCCATCAATGTAAACCTTGCGCGTAGGGTTTATGTTGACAGAGTTTCGGCATCACCATCGTGACGGCACGGTGTTCGCCAATTTACTGGTAGAGACTATGTATTTTGTTTAAGAAGGCCCACTTATATAGGCTTTCATACCAGAGAGACCAAACAGTTATAAACTGTATGTTGCGAAAGTTGGATTGTCAAAGAGTAGACGTAAACGAGGAATTATCACCGGCGCTTTTGACGCATACATAACATCATTATTATGAATGGCGGTAAATACATAGGCTACCGTTTTTTTTGTACTATGTGATTTCTAGACATCACTGTCGATAACACTTAAGTGAGAAACAGTTTAGATGCGGGTGGGCAGACGCGCACGCGTACACACCCGTCACCTTGTAACTAACTCTATTGGGTCGCGTGAGAACCTTGATGGGCGGCCAAACATAACATACAGGTTACAAGAAACAATCGTCGACCGACTGTAGGAGCTCATTTTTTTTATTAAAAGCGTCAAAGAATAAAAAAAACCCTTGGCTGTATATTTTACAGCGGTTTCCGCGTCGTAGATTGTGTATAAAATAAATCGATTGACATGTTTGTTTTGTTAGAACAGAATTTAATGTCACGTGTTTCCGAATCATGCGCAATCGTTATACAGTACTAACTATAGCGACGAGTTCGTAGGAATGGCAAGTGGGACAGCGTATGACAAATGTAGTGCACCGTTGCTTCGTGCTCTTGGCTTTTAATGAGTTGCGAAATTTCAGGCCTAAAATTTTAATCATCGTCATCTTAACGGTTTTAGGCTTTAGCGGCGTGTTCCTATTCCACAGTCCACCTTTTCTTAGGCCTACTAACTTTTCTTCTGCCTCTAAGGTTGTAATCTTTCGCTACCTTCGGTATTCTACTTTCTTCAATTCTATCTATGCGTTGAATCCATTTTCTTCTGTATTCTTTAATCTTTTCATTAACTGAAAAAAATATCTAAATCACTCCTTACCTCCTCATTTCTTATATGATATCGTCTATTACACCTTTGAACTGATCTCAGAAATTTCATTTCTGCTGTTTGTATCTTCTGTTCATCTTTTTTCTTTATGACCCAAGTTTCAGAACCATACAGTAGTATAGGTATTGCCATTGTTTTATAAAATTTCATTTGGATTTCTTTTCTACATTTATTTCCCAACGTTCTCCAAATCGTTCCACACATTCTTGTGAAATTCGTCACTTTATTTTCCATATCTCTATATTGATCATAAGACACGTCCAAGATAGTTGAAATTTCTTACTTGTTCGATGCATGTGTTGTCTATGCATATTTTGGTCCGAACCGGTTCATCCCCTATAAAGGCCATTACTTTTGTCTTTGATTCAGATATGTTACAGTTATATTCTTTTACTATTCTACTCAAGCCCGTCGTGCGTGGTGAAGAGCCACACCCTTTTCGAGGTGGTCCTATAACAGAACACGACGAATCTAGACCAGAGAAGGTCGATAAAAAATGTAGCCGGCGTAGGGTTGGTTGCCCTATACGATGGTCTCAATCAACAACTCACAACTCCAACAGTAGCCTCGGTAAAATTTTAATATTTTTTATAATTAACAATATAAGATACGTTAATGTCTTTATTTAACGATGATTGTTCTTCTTCTTCTGCTTACCGTAGAAAGTTGTTTGTCATTCTGTTAATATCGTTGTTCCTTGCCGGGCTGTTAGGCCGTACTCTAATACTGTTTTTGACAACGGGTGTTTCTGCCCCACCATTGGAGGCCATCTTCAATGTTATCAAACGATTGAAAGTTAGTAACTGGTAAGATGTGCCCCAGTTACCACAGTACTGTGGTTCTTTTCGTCTTGCCAGTTACTAACTTTCAATCGTTTAACACTGAAGGTGGCCTCCGATCATGGGGCCGAAACGTCTGTTGTTAGAAACCGCATTAGACCACGACCTAACAGCCCGGCAAGGAACAACGATATTAAATAGTTGAAGCGTTAGTACTATTAACATAGTTGCGCGTGAGCGCCTAAGACATCGATTTTTTTGTCATTTATTATTGGTCGTTTTACGTTCATACGTGATCAGAGTTCTTAGTAAAGCCAGCGTTTATCTATAGAAACATTTTACCAACTTTGTCGTGTTTACTTGGCTAAACTACTACTTGAAAATGGTGGAAACACTGAAAGGCCTCGTCAGGAACATGACAAGTACCAGTTTAGCAAGTAGGCCTAAACACGACAAAGTTGGAATTATAGGGACTGCCAATTCAAATAACAAGATGAACAAGAAACATTTTATTTTCTAATCAGAATGATCACAGTTGCACACCACTATGTAAAAATTATCCCAATTTTTACATAGTGGTGTGCAACTGTGATCATTCTGATTGTGATTTCAACCACTAACACAAATTTCTTCATTAAATTTTATTTTCTGCGTAGTTTTTCCAAACGTGGAGCAGCTTTCCTACAACTCAAAACAAAACTTTAAAATGTATATAACTTTGGAATGTGTGAACTGTGTGATCATATTAACAAAATGCGTTCATATTTTTTAGCTCAAAAATCGACCGCTGAAACAGTTAGGCTTCGTATGCAAAATTGAAAGACTAAGATCACATTACAGGTGATAATTTTTGACGCCTGTGGTTAACGTCTTTCTCGGCCGTGTTTCACAAAGCATTGTTCATAAAACTGTGAGCGCACGTGGAAGTAAAGAGGAGGAGACATGAAATATATAGGAAAGGCGTCGGTTTGACATCTGTTTGTAGTTTTGAGCTCTACAGCAGCGTTCATAAATCGAGATACCGCTAACACGATCGTATGTGTAGTAGCTGGCTGCTGGCACTATGAGTGTGTGTATTGTACCTGTTGGCAGGATCCAGCATATACGGTACGGTATGTTTATTTATTGTTGACGCCATTGCTTATTTGCGCCTTAACCAATTATGTGTTCGTGCCCGTCTGTTATTTATGATTTTCTTTTGACGTACACCTTGATTGTTTTTGTATAAATATATAATCAACGGCGAGCCCGTATTACGCACATCGATCCAAAATAAATACCGACTCGTCGAATAACAAGGTGAATAACCGTATCGGAGTATTGCGTTTCGGTTTTGAAACGATATCGCTAAGCGATTAGTATTTAATTGTGAAAAGTAAAGATATAATTTGATCATTAATTATTATTTTTGTTCTTATTGGTTCCTTGCCTTGAAAATCCTTTACCTTTGTTTTATAGTGAAGATTTTCATATTCTGTTGCTTGGAAATCTGGATAAAGCTTAAAAACAGATTATTTGTAAAGCAAATTCTGTATTTTGAGTTGCAAGCAAGCCGTCCGCAAAGAACATCACACTCAGATATCTGTCTCGTGATATCTCAATACCAGGGCTCACTAGATGTTTCCATTGCCTTACTAGATCGTCAATATAAATGTTAAAAAGAGTAGGTGATATACTGCACCCTTGTCGAACACCTTGATTGACAGACATTCGTTGAGAAATCCTACAATTATTTTTAACAGCAATTCTCGGTACATTATATAGGGCTTGTATAGTTCTTATACGTTGGTTGTTGTGGGTATCCCCGTTCTTTTAATACTTTCCACAGCAAATTTCTATGTACTCTGTCAATCAAAGGCCTTCTCAGTGATTTATATAATAATGAAAAGATTGGGTGTTGTGGGTATCCCCGTTCTTCTAATACTTTCTACAGCAAATTTCTATCTACTCTGTCAATCAAAGGCCTTCTCAGTGATTTATATAATAATGAAAAGATTGTCTGTACAAGATCTGCTCTTCTTGAAACAGTTTTGTTCTTCAAAAATAAGATACTCGGAAATAGTCTGCAGACAATGGTTTATGATCCTTGCATATATTTTGTATCCAGTATCAACCAGACATATTCCCCTATAGCTGTTACAGTCATCTTTTCTTAAAAATAGACACCACCCGACCCCCGAGCAGTTAACCTATGTTTTGGGACCTGTTATCTTTTCCAACACGTAATAATATAAGTTTAAGCGAGATACCCACATAATACTTGAACAATTCTGCATTCAAACCATCCTGCCCTGTTGCTTTTCGATTTTTAGTTATTCCAAGTGCTTCTTCAAGCTCGTCCATTGTTATTAAGTCTCCCTCGTAGTTAACAGAATTGTTGGTTTCTATAGTACTATGGACTGCTTTCACATTATCATTACACCAGAGAGCTTTATAATGATCTATCAATTTATGTTCGGCAATGATGTTTAAATTTGCTGTATAATTTTCATTTTTATTCGTGTCTTTTAGCATTTTATAGGCTTTAAGCATCATATTTGTGACATTAGTTTCGTTACATGTAAATAAGTAATACACCTTAATATAAAACATATTGGGTATACCGACAGGTACGACTATAACAAGTAGACATTGTACACGATACACAATTTCTCACCGGTTTCAACGCCTTAACGTATTAATAAAGCAGGCTTTTGGCATGCACTATACTTAAGTGGAGTAATTAAAAAAATAACTCGTCGTCGTTGGAGAATCAAAAAAACGAAGACGTTTTAAGAAATAAATTGGGAATATAAAAACATTATTAGACGAGATCATATAAGAAACTAAGAGATAAGAAGTGATTTATATATTTTCGCAGTTAACGAATGCTTAAAGAATACAGAAGAAAATGGATTCAGCACGTCAGTAGAATGGAAGAAAGTAGATTACCGAACGTGGCGAAAGATTACAACCCTAGAGACAGAAGAAAACTTGGTAGACCTAACAGAAGGTGGACTGTAGAATAGGAACAGGCCGCTAAAGCCTAAAACCGTTAAGGTGATGATGATAAAAACATAATTAAAAATACGAAATACTCATTGTTTTTATAAACATCCTTCAGAACTTTGAACCTGATTGTCTAACAGCAAACGATAGACGTGATTATGTTGATGACGTATAATAGCTTTCAACAGTTCAGATGCTGTCAAGGCACGCACAGTCTCTCTCCCGTCATGAAAATTGAAATAAAAATACCATTATATGTTATTGAAACAAATGTTACTGTAAGCCTGCGTGATATGTTAACACATTTGTAGTAACATTATTATTAATATTATTTCATGTTCAATTATTTTAGTACATTTCATTAAATAATAAAGAGTAGAAATAAATAGGGCAAAAAACTACACACTGTTACAAGGTGTAGTTTCCTAATTTTGAACTGTTTTAATAAGTATTTTAATATAATTTTTATTGTCTATGTCTATGTGGCGTTCTGTCACCTCGTATAACAATTTTGTATACTGCAGGAATGGGATAAATGTACAGTTCCGATGCCGCTAAATAGGTTTTGTTTATTTACTTGTTACCTAACCTTGGTAATTACTTGCTACTTGGTAATTAATTCTGGTCTCCATGGTATTGTTGACATCATTATACGCGTCAACGAAAAGCCATAATTGAAAGGGCCTAAATCGTGCTAACGGGGCAAAATATCAAATTCCAAGTTAGACAGTATTTTGCGCCTTGTGTCAAAGGTTACCTGTGCAAAATTTGGTGGCAATCGGTGTAACGGTGTGGAATAGTATTCAGTACCCATAAATCCTCAGACTTTGAGTTTTATGTATATAGATACCAATACCTACGTTGATTTATGCAAGTGAGGCATAGGTCATGACAAAAAAGGAAAGCGGCAAGATTCAGAGTGCTGAAATGCAGTTTTTTTTTTTAAATAGGCCTACTTCAAATTATACATTGCAAGATAGAATAAGAAACGAAGATATCAGAGCAGAACTCGAAGTAAAGGACATAGATGAAATTATTTCAACTTACAGAAGACAATGGTGGGATCGTCTGCAAAGGATGACAGAGGATCGATTGCCGAAAGCGGCACCTAACTATAAAACCATTGGTAGAAGAGACGTGGGTCGTCTGACGATGAGATGGGTGCCGGAACAGGTTTTATGTAACCTAATCCTTGAAGAAGAGAAGAAGAAGAAAAAGGGTCAGTATAATCACAGTGTTGACATGTTTCTGCACATCGTTATACACCACATCAGAATGACTACGACACGATGGGTCGGCTCCACTGAAGGTAATAAGCTACCGTTGATGAATGCTAATTGTGGCAACGTGGACTGAAAACGGTACTCTCATCTAACTGACGGTGCAATCTGATTGGCGCACGAATACAGTGTCGGTAGGTAAGTGTCTCATATTTAAGAACACGTTATTACATCAAAGGCTTCCAGATGTCACCCTTTTGGCCGATACAGTATTACCACTTAACAGGTACCAACGATTTTACGTGATCATGTTTTCTACATTCCGTTGGAGGTCGTTTTAAATGATTTCTACTGAATTCGTAAATTTCTTGTACCACTGCTCATTGCATTATTGAAGCTTATCATGTAGTTAATACAAAATGTGAATGTTAAATACGTTAGTTCGATTGACAGTTGTTTGATAATGATGTTCTTTATACTTACAACGATGGCAGTTAGAATGTGACATTCGTTAAGTAAAAACGTAATGCTGATAAGGTTTGTGTGCACTCGAAATCACATAGCGACGACGAGGGATTTTCCATTTACCTGATAACTCTGCTTGCTGTTTTGCGTCTGGAAAATTCAATGAAGAGAAGGGGAAAACTTTGGCAAGTTATTAAACGTATATCAATCGTAGGGGTGGTTAGTAGCAGCGGGTTGGTTGGGGTGGAATGAGGTAAAGTTTGTACAAATTGTTGAAAGGTTGGCAACCTAATCAGCGTGCAGTGCCCGTAATGAGGATGGCGATAAGCAGTTAATAAATACGCAAACCTGAATATAATTTGCTCGTACGTTTCCACCTCAATCTGTGCGATTCGTGCAGTCACTCTATAGTGAATTGACGAACAAACTTATGAACATACGGTTTTTAAAACAAACATTGTTGATTAATATTGTAAAGTAAATTTAAAAGTAGTATTTGATAATACTTTATAATTTTGTGTGAATACACAGAGCCGCCCGAGTATGTGTGTAAACATTATTATTATTTTATGTTGTTTTATTAACAACATTTTTCATCCGAAGCTCAGTTGTTATCACTGAGCTGTGCTTGTACATGAAATTTTATTAAATTTTTGTATTACCTTTATGATGATGTTTCTTTTCTGTTTTGTTTTGATTATACAGATATTCTTACCTGGTGTGTGTGTGTGTGTGTGTGTGTGTGTGTGTGTGTGTGTGTGTGTGTGTGTGTGTGTGTGTGTGTGTTACAACTGTTTGCACTTAATCTTCAAATTGTTTTTTTTTTTAACTCAAAGAAAGACGTTGATAGCTTGTAAATAATAATAGAGTTTAGCTTAAGAAAATGTAGTTAAATCGTACAAGAGATGCATATGTTTACATCAGACAAATGGATGTGACGGTTAGGGTGAGTTTAGGTGGAAATAGTAAAACTGTTGTATAGGCTTCTAGTTATACTTGTAACCGATAAAAATTTTCTGTAAGAAAAACTCCCAAGATTTGCCTTTTCCAATAGAGAGTTTACAGAAAGAATTTAGCTCCAATCTGCTGTTAAAAGCAAAAACGCCTCGTTCATAAAACGCTATTTCCCCGCACTGCCGTAAACTTTATAAACTTCTTGTATTCGAAGAAAAACTGTGGAAATATGTTGAACGCATTTAAGAGACATTTTAAGTATAATGGACATTCATGCTAATGTATTAAGGAGTTTTTTTAAAGACGGAGATTTTTGGACGTGGTGGAGAACTCTGTGCTGTATTACTAGGCTTGCCATAATTTTTTATTGACCAAACGGGACACCTGTTTAGCCGTTAGGGTGAGAAGGGAGGCTGGAATTAAAATATCAACATCACAGTTTTTATTAGATTGCTATTTTATTGGGTGCATAAAATGTATAAAATATGATACTTAATACATAATAAAGTGTAAATAAAAGGAAATATTTTTACAAACTTAAGTGCAGTATTTTGGATTGTGTTCAGTCAAAAAATTACTCATTACATAAGAATTTAAAGGAAGTGTGTAACTTAAAAACTTGTTTTTTAAACCAGTCATATTTTTCACTGGAATGCAGCTTTTTCAATGTGTCCTTTTTTTATTTTGTCAAAAAATTCGTTACAGCTAGGCCTAAGTCCAAAATTTACTTTACATAGCGTCAACGCACGCACTGTTGGCTCCTGCATTAATCGTCTGTCATCTGCCCAAGCATTGTTCATCAATGAGAACACTCTCTGTATTCGTTCATTATTTTTTCTAGGGACCAAATGCACCGACCGGGAAATTTCGGCAACCGAGCGGAACACCGGGGCTGCACTCAGAAACTGGGGAGGGACTATCCCGGTCAAACCGGAACGTATTGCAAGCCTATGTGTTACAGATATAACATAAGGCGAAAATTGAAACGGACTGTACTGTTGTAAAGTCGGGACCCCTACTTTATTCTCTACGGCTTCTTTCGTAACTCGGAAGAGAAGAAAACAAAGTAGATGAACTAAAGCTAAGATGGTAATGCCTACTCGAGCAGGCGAAATTATTATAACGAGTTGTGTAAACATGTAAATTTTACACCGCTATCAAAATAGAATTTATGAAATACATTGTTATTTACGTGGCGTACCGAATTGTAAATTGGTTTCCATTTCTTGTAAACTGGTTTGTGTAGGCCTGTAGTCTGGAGTCCCGTTTTGTTTTTTATCAGCATGTAACTGCTCCATGTTTTCAATGAGTAATAGCAGTTTTCAGTGCAGTCAAATTTCTTGACGCCACGTGACGTTCTGTACATAAGAAATATTGATTGATTATAAACGTTGAAGTTGGCGGTAGGGATTGTTTGTGTTCTACATGATGACGCAAACCAATTCATTTCGGTCAGGTGTTTAATGTTTTTCAGCTGCGCGTTAACGACTGTTGTTTTGTTTTAAACACAAGTAGTGTGTCTGGCTGGCTTCACATACACACACTTCTAGCTAACTACCTCTCTTCCGTTCCACCGTTAAGTAATAACTTCGAGCAAACGGACGTTTTTTATATAAAATTATAGTAATTAGTTTTTACTGAGAAAACAGATCCACGTCTCTGTGTTTACCTTTTTACCTTTAGGTATTAGATGAAGATATAGTTTTTTTACACATTAGTTAAGGTAAACGGAAACTTCCCATGCATGCTTCCCAAATGTTTATCGAGAAAGTTAACAGAAATGGATTCTAGAGATATGCTCTCACCTGTTACTTCAAACCGAATTGCTAACATGAATTAGAATGAAGAAGAGACGTATGAACTGTGTAGTGGCGCAGGCCTGCCTAGATTAAAAAAAAAACTAGTGGACAGTGTATGTGGTAAATATGGATGACCGGAGACCACAAAAAGATTCTGAATGTATGAATAAAAAGAATACGACATCCCGAAAAATATAGGCGTGGGAGAAGATGCAGGGTTATTATTGTTGCAACGACAGTTGACGGAGATGAACAGTGAAGGATATTACAGAAGGACAAGGAGGGCTGTAGTGGTACCATAGGGGACAGGCTAACGTGGTGATGAGTTTGATAAGTAGCCACCAACATAACCACTTTCTATTCATGATAGCGAGTCGGGGAACAGCACGGAATAGCTGCAGTTTTTTCTCGGAATTGCTCAGTAAGGTTGTTTCACAAGATCAAACACTATTCCTTTCAAGACCAGAAACTGTTGAAAACGTGAATATTCTGTGTTGTAAAGAAGTACGGTGTGAATCCACTCAGACGTTACTGGGAACTAGCCAATGCTGAGAGTACATCAAATCCTAGGACTGACTGAGAAAAAATCAGAGGAAAGCTGACTCTGACTTGACGGTGACTCGTATTCTGAGTGAACAGTGTGGGATACAATTCAGAAACTGGCTGTCGGATCATCATCATCACAACACGGCACAGGCAAGGTGTTGTCTGTTTCGCCTTCAAAGATCCTCCACCCAAATCTTCCTGGGTGTACCCACACACCTGTGTCCTATAGTTTTGGATTTCCAGACTTGTTTGGTCAGCCTGGAATCTTACATTCTTTCTAAGTGTTTTTCCCACCGTTATATGTAATCTTTTAAGTTTTGAGGAATAATTTAAAACTTAAATTCGTCTGATTTACTTCCATGTTCCATAAGGAAATGGAAGTATGGTGATGGCAAAAAAAATCGTGGTCAAGGTTATTGCAGATTCTGATTCAAAACATGAAAAAAAGTCATTTTTCGAAAAGTGTCTTGTCTGTAGATTTTTTTCTATGGCAAACGATAACAGCCGCAAATTCAAACAGAATCAAATAATTTTTTGCATACAGCCCTGAATTGTAGAGTACTCAAGACTTGTTGTTTTTGGTGAAGATCGGTTAAGGGAAAGGGGTACTTTACCTGCAACGTTTTACGTTTTAACAAGAGTAAAGTACTGTACTTAATTTTGATAAATAAAGTATCCTGATAAGAAGCTCATAATAATCCACTGTAGAAACGTAGATGAAATATCTATAAATGAAGAGGTTAGGTGAACGGGGTGGGGGTAATTTTGTATTAATGAAAATTATAGTTGAAGGGGGAGGGGAGAATTTTTTATGTGTACTACGTTATCGGCAACAAAGAAGTAGTTTTTTGTTAAAATTCCTTCCCGGGGCTGTTTAGCCGTAGTCCAATGTTTTCTGCAAAACCAGACGTTTCGGCAGTTCCATCTTCTGCCATCATCAGTGAAAATCGAGTGCGAAAACGTGAGGTGGTATACGTTAGTGACCACAGTACTGTGGTTAAGGGTGAAGCAATAAGTAGAAAGAAGTAGTTTCTATGGAAATATTTCATTTCTAATATGATTTTAAATATAAATCTTAGAACATGGAAGTCATGTATGGTTCTCCATACCGATATTTAATTTGATTTGTAATTTTAATAATTTGTAATTTGATTTGTGATTTTTAATTTTAAAAACTTGTAACTCCTCTCTTATGACCTCGTTCTTTATACGGACAAGTTTAGAACACATTTCCAAGAACATTTTAACTCCTCTTAAGAACGCCATTTCCGAGGCCTGTATTTTACTGCCTTATTTCTTGGTTGTTGTCCATAATTCGCTCCCATAGGACTGCCATAACTTTGTAAAACTTTAATTCTGTGCCTCGACGTAAACTGGCTGTGTCGCTACACACGAATAATTACACAGAATGTAACATTAGGAAAACAAACTTCCATGCATAGGATTCGTTGTCTTTGTAGCCTGTCGGTTGTTGGTGGAAGAGGTGGTGGGGCAAGCCGATTACGAGATAACAGTGGAAGTTTAGTTTTTACCTGCACAGAAGAGAGTACAAAAATAACAGAGTAGATAAGTGAACAAACAAAAGCTTTACGAGAGTAGACAAGCCCAGATTATGTAGGTGCAGGTATCGTATGAAAACAACGAGCGAGTCTAAGTGAAGTTTGTGCGTGCGACTGTCGCCGCGACGTCAGACACTGAAGCTGCTGCTGTTATAATCATCCTGCACTCGGAAGGTGTACAGTCGTGTTGTTTTTAGCAAAATGTGTTAAATAAAAATATTGAGTAGGAGTAGATAGTTTGGAATCCGCTGGCCGTATCCTTTATTGCTGCTGTACAAGCGTGTGTATTGCTTTTACTGCAGACATTGTTGTATTCGTACTTCGTTTTATATTTTTACACGGTCCGAACTATCGTTTCGCTATTTCTGTATGTAAATGAAATTGCGTTGGAATACAATTTTATTTGACAGTCGACGAACGGAAACTTAGTTCATCAGAGCATATATGTTCATCGGTAACTCTGTCAATGGGTGTTAACTGAATGGCAACAGTCGCTGTTCAATAACAGTCGACAGTACCAACAACAATAATAATAAGTCGACGTTGTCGTCGTCATCGTCCCATCATAAGCACCATGCCGTTTCGGTTTAAAAAAGTGATAATATTTAAAAAGTGTTTCGTGTGCGGCGACAGCCAGTTTCTGAATTGGGGCCCGCACACTGTTCCTTCAGAACTCGAGTCAGCAGTCGAGGCAGTCAGCGTTCCTCTGATTTTCTCTCGTCAGTCCTATGATTTGATTTACTTACTCTCAGTACTGGCTACTTCACATAGTATTTTAAAAAGTGAAGTTTTAAAAGTTTAAAAAACTGACGTATATTATCCCTGAATTAATTTCTGAAACAGTGTTTCCACTGCTTGAAGTATTAGTGGCCGTCTTCAGGTTAAACTAATTTTGAAACACGTTATTACTAAAAATTACATAAGCAGTGTACTTTTCTCACCGAGTTGATAGAAATTCGGCTAAGTAAAACCAACATAAAGGGTTACTATAGCATAGAAATTCGGCTAAGTAAAACCAACATAAAGGGTTACTATAGCTTCCTCGCTCAGAAAAAAATGAGTCAAGTTGGCGTCAAAGCACATGCTATCAGTGGTAATTAACTTTTTATCTCATATCAGTGTAGTTACGTTGTTGACATGTTTCTGCACGTGAACGGGTCGATTCCACTGAAGGAGATAAGCTGCGGTTGATGCATGCTAATTTTTGCAACATGGATCTAAAACGGTAATCTTGCGTTGTACTGACAGTGCAATATGATTGGTGCATACAGACAATGCCGGCAACTGCCGCGCTTATTACATCAGATATCCCTCCCACTGTTATCCTTCTTGTAGAGGCAGGACGATCTAAATTGAACACTAGGGTCTCGATGCGCAGTAGACAAACACCTCGTTGCGAGGCTAACAAAATTTTCATTCACTTCGCACATGCGCAGAACAGTTTTCGCAGTGTTTCATAGCGTAAACATCGGCTGCAACAAGAGTGGCGAGAACAACGGAAGCATGTGTGTGTGACAGAGAGGGAAAAAATATGGAAATGAGACAGTGAACGTTATAGCGTTGTATCCCCTCTCTTCTCTCTAGATAACTTAGTTATACTTGAAAGTGGGGGTAATTCATGCATTGGGTCGCGGCAGATGACTGTTCAGGAAAGGCTTGCGGGCCTATACCACGCACATCTTTTCACACAGAATCAGAATTTCACACACAAATTTCTTTTCTGTAAATTGTGCACTGTGGGTTTAGTGTTTTCTAGAAGACGATGTGCTCGTCTATACAACAGGATTCGTCTTTAGTAAAACCGTCTACGACAGGCTTCAACTGAATGTCCCATTTTTTCTCGGTCCGGTGTAGTTGTCTTCATCTGACTATCGCTCCTTCCGGTTTTGACGTCATCAAGCATTTCAACCCCGACCCCTCTTTCCTTTCACGTTTCCCTCTATTACCCTTAGCGGCAGACAGTTTGTAAGCAACATGTGCCCCAGCCAAGATGTTTTTCACTTTCTTATTACTTTCAATAGTTTTCTCTCCTACTCTCGTCAGTACTTCACCGTTTCTTACTATCAGTTCATTTCACCTTAATCATTCTTCGCCACGATTAGGTCCCATCAAGTCTGCCTGAACGACACGTTAAAGTTACCATGTCTTCAAGTGGCCAGTAATTGGCATGAGGCCAGTCTAAATTACAATAAATCGAAATAATGTTACTACTTCCTAAGGCTTTCACCGCCGGCGCAAACATAGTTGCCGTGCTGTTAGGCCGTGGTCTATTGTTTGTATGGACAGGCGTTTCGGCCCCACCGTCGGAGGCCATCTTCAGTGTCGGAAACAATTGGCACGGTGTCTGCCAAATCACTCCAGTGATAAGCTACAGACTATGTACTGAAGGTGCCCTCCATGCTGAGGCCGAAACGTTTGTCAACACAAATAATAGACCACGGCCTACCAATTAATGTTTCCAATAATGTTACTACTTCCTAAGGCTTTCACCGCCGGCGCAAACATAGTTGCCGTGCTGTTAGGCCGTGGTCTATTGTTTGTATGGACAGGCGTTTCGGCCCCACCGTCGGAGGCCATCTTCAGTGTCGGAAACAATTGGCACGGTGTCTGCCAAATCACTCCAGTGATAAGCTACAGACTATGTACTGAAGGTGCCCTCCATGCTGAGGCCGAAACGTTTGTCAACACAAATAATAGACCACGGCCTACCAATTAATGTTTCCAATAATGTTACTACTTCCTAAGGCTTTCACCGCCGGCGCAAACATAGTTGCCGTGCTGTTAGGCCGTGGTCTATTGTTTGTATGGACAGGCGTTTCGGCCCCACCGTCGGAGGCCATCTTCAGTGTCGGAAACAATTGGCACGGTGTCTGCCAAATCACTCCAGTGATAAGCTACAGACTATGTACTGAAGGTGCCCTCCATGCTGAGGCCGAAACGTTTGTCAACACAAATAATAGACCACGGCCTACCAATTAATGTTTCCAATAATGTTCCTACTTTTTGATTTGTAACAGAAGTATTACACTACCCTCGCATCAGACGTTGCTGAACATACGGTCACATATTTTGATGTTTTTGGCGAAGCATATACGTGAAGGTGTTTCGAATCATTATCCAGTATATTCATTAACATATATCTTTTCGATGGATTGCGAGAGTGTCTTCCCGGCCGTTGTCAGTCTTGCGAAATTACTAAAATCACGGAATAAGACAACCTATAAAATTGACTGATCTGATCAGACCGGTTCACAACACGGCGAACTGTGAATTTTGTCCACACAGTTAGTAAAGAGGAACGTTGCTTAACGAACTGCTTATTTAGTCATACTTAGGTTGGTGAAGGTGGTCCGTGGAGTCAGTCGGGCAGCTGTCGAACGCCCGCCGCCAACGCGTCAGGGCTCGCCGGCTACGTGATGGTGAAACAAAAATAGATACGCTGTAGCGGCCTCCACCCCCTCCCCCCGTATCGTTCATTAAAAACAATAAGAATAGAATGCTTGTGTGTAAGACGTTTCTGTGTTGGAAATAACGGTAGATTTCGATATTAAACAGCAGTAATTTTATAGACTAATCATACTAAACACTCTTAATCTCGTGCAGAATTGATTAAAATTATCAGTCCGTTGAAAGTGTCTTGTGTGAGAGTCTTCTTCGTGACTGCCTGCTTTTCCGTAACTACGGGTTTTATTTTTTTTACTGTCGTCTGTTTGATTCAACACATAATTTTAAGCTGCAAGTCTTGAACATCAAAACTATCACAACCCGTCGAGTTCTGATTACGGAGAGATGCATTTAGGATTGAACGGGGAAGTTATTCATATATTTATAAATTACAGTCTTTGACATTGAGAATTCGTTAATAGTCAGATTAACATAATTCAACCAGTTCCATCCTGTACGAGTATCGGATAACCTTGAGTCTATCTAGGCCGTCATGGGATCAGTTCTAATAAAATAAAAGCGTTCTTTCCGCGCATCACAGTGAACCGTCCTTTCCGGTCATTTTGCGTTAGAGGAAACATAAAACAAAGTGAGAATAAAATAGAAATGATATGGGTGTGTGATTTAATTAGAATTAAAAATAGATCGACTAGAAAGCACGCTTCAATAAGAAACTTGTCAACCGTAATTTTAGTGAGAAAACCAATTTAGAACAATGCGTAACAATTTTTACTTCCATGTTCCACAAGAAAATGGAAGTGTGGTGTTGGCGAAAAAATTCTGTCCGAAATAAGAGCCATTTCTGATTGTACTATCCTCAAAATATGAAGAAAAGTCATTTTCCTAAAAGTGTCTGTGTGTAGAATTTTTTCTATGGCAAAGGATAACTGCCGCAAATTCAAACAGAATCAAATTTTGTTGCATTTGTGCCTGAGTTGTTGAGGACTCGAGGCCTATTGATTTTTGTGAAGATCGGTTAAGAAGAAAGGGTAGTTTACCAGAAACTTTTTATATTTTAACAAGAGTAAAGTACTTAATTTTGATAAATAAAGTATCCTGAAAAGAAGATCACAATAATCCACTGTAGAAACGTAGATGAAATATCTATAAATTAAAAGGGGGAGGGCGTAATTTTCTATAAATGAAAATGATGTTGAAGGGGGAGGAGATAATTTTTTATATGTGTACTACGTTATCGGCAACAAAGAAGTAGTTTGTTGTTAGAATTCCTTCCCGGGCTGTTTGGCCATGGTCCAATGTTTTCTGCAAAACCAGACGTTTCGGCAGTGCCATCGATTGTCATCATCAGTGAAAATCATGCGCTAACTTAAGGTGGTATACGTTATTGACCATAGTACTGTGATTAAGGTTGAAGAAATAAGTAGTTTATATGGAAATATTTCATTTCGAAAATGGTTTTAAATATAAATCTTAGAACATGGAAGTCATGTATGGTTCTCCATACCGATATTTAAACACATAAGAGAAGTAGCAGTAGTTTACGAAAATTCTCGTGTAACTGAAAAGTCGCTGTGGCGATTCCCCTGGCCAGATCATTCATTCCTGGTCTTTGTATATTGGATTCTAATGTTAAATCACGAATCGGTTTAATTTAATTCCGTTTTAAGATTTTCTGTTCGCTTGCACGGTCACACATACGCATTGTTGTCGTCTGAGGTTTTTGGACGAGCGAAACGAGTTCTCAGTTTCGACTCGACCGTTTGGCATTTGTCTGCTTGGGATATGTCTCATGATAACTTCCGAACACATCAACTGATTTTTATAAAACTCAAAATGCGCGTCCATACTTTACTCTTCAGGACCCTCTCATTTTTGTAAGGGGTGCAAGGAGGCAAAGATATGGGGAGTAAAATTACAAAAAAAATCACAGAAGCCCATGCGGGGTATCAGATTAAAGGGAGTTTCAACCACAGCCTGAGTATAGAAATCATTTTTGAAAATGTTTAGACGTCAGGGCCATAAAAGTGGGAGATAATTTTGACAAAATCGCAAAATTTCTTGTGGAGTATCAAATTAAAGAGAACTAAGTTTGAATGTGAATTTAGCGTTGTTTTGGAAACTTCAAAATTTTGGGACCGTAGGGCCCAAAACAGATACCAAAATGTTGAAAAAATTGTGAAAATCTGCAGGGTATCAGACTAAAAATAATGTAACACAAATCTGTATGTTTCGAATGTTTAGTATGATTTATTGTATGACTGTGTCGTATACAAATGTTATATTTCCGAAGAAACAGAATAATCAGAATTTTTGTATTTCTTCCCGTTATTGAAAAGTTATCTAATATGGAAATGTATGTAACATTTGTACTTCCGTTCGAAATAGTGAGCGAGTTTTGCAGCTTAGGGAGCATAGTAGTGTTCGGTGTTAGGTTTCAAAGTGTGTTCCGTCGTCGATCGAGTTTACTCAACTGTTATACTATTTATAGAACAAAGAAAAATTAATGTAATGTTAAACCAGAGTGACGGTTTTAATTTGTACTCTGTGCGTGTGCGTGTGCGTGTGTGTGTGTGTGTGTGTGTGTGAGCTTCGTTTTACGTACGTAACTGGCGCACTGCACACCGAAGCGAATTGATGCAGTCGCGCATACACAATCAGATTACAAACCACACAAGTAGTAGTTATAGAGCTGGAGTAATTTGATGAATAGGTAGGTAAGGCGATGAGTCACGACTGTTTATTCAATATGGCAGAACTTGTGACAACAGCAGAAGCGAGCGTAATGGAATTTGCAGTGAATCACTTCCACTATGAATTAATTTTTTGACACGGCTCGCGCCCGCGCGTAAGTTCTTTGTCTGGTGTCGTTCATACCCTATTATCAGTTTGTACTTTTTACTGGGGACGTAAAGAACTTCACAGCGACGTGACATCCCAATTAAAAATAAAAGACCTGTTAAATCAGATGACAGACGCTAGCTTAAGGAACAAAAACTTTGTGTGACCGACGACGCTGACGAGATTGTGAAATATTTATTTTAAAATTACGCCGAAGTAAGATAAACATCTGGCTTCTCTTTGCAAGCGTCATTTACTGTACAAAGCCGCTTTATTAAATAATTCAGTTTTTAGAACAGCTGGTAAGACGTTTCAGAGAGTGCAACTTAAAATATTATTTTATCGTGTGATGGATTCCTCTGAAGCGTCCAACAAAGTAGGTTAATGTTTAGCCCGCCCTAATTGAAGTAAGGGTTTTGACCTTCTTGAGACCAGCGTGTTTAAGAAGACCTTGTTGTTGGCAGGTCATCGTTTTTGAACGAATACTCAGATAAGTATGTAATGACGTTTATGAAATCCCTGTGTGTTAGCAGTAAATAAACTTCCTGTCTGGAAACTGTTTTATTTAGATTCGAGAAACGAACTGAAATTGTTGGAGGGAAGTTGTGTTTTTCAAGTCCTTTTTTGTTATAGCTATTAAAACTTTTACACGCTTTAAAATTTTCCTACTTTACAATAACTTTTTTTTTTATTTGTTGATATTTTTTATAAGCTGTGGTGTAACCGTTTTACAAACATCGACTTTCATATTACGCGCGCTGTTTGTACGTGTACAGGAAAGAAACAAAAAATGTAATTGGCAGTCGCACAGCGATAATACGTGAGCTTGCATTTATCTACACTTCATAGAAACTGTTCATTGGGGCGGCACTTTTTTAATGTAGTGTTCATTTGATTTTCTGATGCTCCCTGTCTCTCTCTCTCTCTCTCTCTCTCTCTCTCTCTCACGCCCGCTCATCCGCTCTCTTTGTCTCTCGTGTGTGTACTTTCCACACTCTATTTAGTTTCGAAAAACAAACAAAACTTTACAGCACAGAACGTGTATTTTTTATTTCGGTTCTCTCGGTATTTATAACAACGGCCAGCTGCGCTTGAGGAACGTCCACAGCGCGACTGCCTGCTTGCTTGCTCGAAATGTCATTGTGCCGTCCGGCGCACGTGTACGTGTGATCGCTGAAATACGACCGATGGAGGAGGGGGGAGGGAGAGACGTACTTCTTGCGGTTGTCGTCAACGGGGAAGTAACGCGGAATTATCCCAACAATTTCCGTTAGTTGCACTTTAAGTGTTACGTCTGTTCACTTCGCGATAAGCCATTTGTCATTTTGAGAGACAGTTACGACTCTTAATGGTGTGCAGTGAATACTTACCGTAAATTAACGCGAAACGTTTTGTTTAATTAGTTTACGGAAACGTCCAGTAGCGTTAATATAATACGTGTGAAGTCTAACAGAATTGTACAGTGTGTATTTTAAACGTAAAATTTAAATTTAACCAGGTGTATACATTGCGTGTAACATGTCCCACATGCGAGTGATATATACGCGCTTGCGCCAGTACATATTTACGGTGGAATGAATTGTGAAGAGTCGCAATTTACACATTTATGTAAAGGCCAAGATATATATTGTTACGACGGTCTCACTGATCGTCGTATGGTACAGTGGAAACAAAATACAGACACCAATGAAGCCACTAATTACCAGATTTAATGAGTCGCAAATAACAACTTAAAATCAACAAGATACTCTTATACGGTAATTCAAGTTAAATTTGTCCACATGCAATAATAATGTCAACTATGAAGAGTTCCGCAATAATTACAACACAATAATCACTTTCCACAACAACCACTTGATAAATCGTCCAGCGTAACTAATTAAGCAGCCGCTGTTGCTTATACGCCTGCAGATGTTCCAGAATAATTTTCCATGCCGATATAATTTGCGTAGTTAACAAGCATTCGAAAAGTATAGATGGTACTTTAGTACACGACCTTGACAGAGACGCGCGCCTGCTCGGCTAGCCGAGAAGTGTGTAGGACGACACTCTCGACTGTTGGAGAGCGTTCCGTAATTATCGTGACAATATATTTGTAAAAAGTATGTAAAATAGATTGACGTGGGAAGAACATCACAGTTTACTCACAAGGTGCGCGTTATAGCTTAGTACATTTCTTAATCCTGGATTTAATTATTTGGATTGGATTAATCGTCGTCAACCTATAGTCGGTACAGAGTGATGTATCTGCAGCAACTGTAGCCTATTTACCCCGACGACCCGATAATGCGCTAGAGTATACGTATATCATCAGTAAGTCTGTGTTATTAGTCCCGTGCATGCATTCAACTCGGGCTTATATACGTTATCTTACTATGGTAGACGTGTGTGTGTGATAATCGTCTTAGCGTTGACGTCAGTGATATGTAGCGTAATATAAACGTAGCCTGTATCTGGATAGTCATTGATAGCGGAATGCTGTGATTCGTGATTGACGGACGTGATCATCGAACGTAAATTCATACGAAGCAAACGTCACTGACGTGTTTTAAAGTTTTGTTTACACTGACACTGTACTGTGAATATAGTTTCTTAACGGATAAATGAAATTTTTACGTTTTTGGTCGGCTTTTTCTGGAGCCTCTCTTTTGTTTTCATTGGAGGAATGATTTACTCCATTGATGTTTCTATGCATGCTATTGATTTTGCTAGGTAAGGTCATATACGTACCAGCAAAAAATTGCTAGTTTTTCATATTTGTGGAAGACTAACGAAAACACAGCTTCCATTACTGCTGTTGTTCGGTACAGACCAGAGGAGACGAAGATGGGAATCAGCGAATAACGTGTGTTGCCATTAAGTAATTTGTAACTTCAACCTTCTCTACATTAATGTTCTCAAGCTGGATTTCTCTGCGGTCATTTCTCTAACTAGATTTCGTTTCAGGTGTCCGAGTATCTGCAGCTCTCTGTGGGCGGTCAGTCTACAGCAAGTGCCTTATTGCGGGAGCCATTCGCCTGTAGTGGCAATCCATCGTTACGGACGACTCCCCTCCGAGCGAGCGACCATACCAGCACATCTCTGAGCTCCTATGGACGATGCCTTAAGGGGGCCAAGGAGGCCCGCCTCGGCCTGGCGATTGGCTGAAGCAATTCATTAACGAGATGAGTCCATAGTATACACGGTTGCATCCCCTAACGCCTTGTGCCGAGCGAACGACCGAGCTGCACCGTTGGACCTGGCGTTCATCGGGCTCCGGCCTGAACAACGCGAACAAACCAGGGAACGAGATCGTAACAGGGAACCCGTGGATCTTCTATAATGGCCAAATGTTGATTGTCGTGTTCCGTTGCCCGCGCAGACCTGTGTATAGTTCCCACAGGGGCCTCCCAGTTCCCACAGATTTCCCGTCGATCTTAAAGTCCAATTATACGCAGTTGAAATGGATGCAGTGATTTTGAGAAACTACTACAATGGTTTTTTCCTAGACTCTACATATTATGGCGGTAGAATAATTCTTCATGCTCTTTTTAGTATTGCACAACCGCTACCATTTGGATGAACATTGTAGACTTAACTTTTTTAATTTATATAGATCAGTGATAAATTAAAAATGTAGTAGTAACAGAAGTCTTGTCCTACGATCTTCGTGGCTTAGTACGTGTCTCAGAATTAAGCAAATGCTCAAAAGCACATTCACGGACGGTAGTAGTGAATTGCAGTATGTAGCCTGGTATTTAAAATGACATCCAATAATACCCGTTTAATCTTGTAATATCCTATCATTAAAATTTACAATTAATATGTATAATATAAAGAGAGCCCTGCGCTTTCCAAACAAACTACGGGATTAATTTACAAGTAGGGTGTAGGTACGCTACCTTTGTAGGTAAGCTGTAAGCCATAACTCATCATATGCTTGTATTAATATTAGAACACTTCAGTTAAAGTGTGTATAGATTGATTACCATATTCTTTGTTATCTGTTAATTTTGGCCTTTAAACGGAAATACGTATACAAAATTATTTGTACCGAATGATTGAAAAAGTTTTTAAAATTGTAAATCGAAAAAATGAAAACATCTGTATGCGTCACGATTGTCGCCCATCTTCATTGCTGTCACGTACTTCAATTTGTTCTGGAGTTTTCAATTTGTGCTGGTTTCGGGGGAAAATCACGGACTGTTATTTTCGACTTGCGCTGTTAAAACGAATGTCTTCTGATAGGGGTGTGTTTACATCTGAACGAACTGCTTGTGCCTTTAACTCGCACGTGCGTGCGCGCGCGATTTTCAAAGAAAACCACTTTTGCTATTTATTTTAACAATTGCGTGGCTTCGTTCTTTTATACCATTATAGTAAACTCATTTAATTACGTTTTAATGCATTTAATAATGTTGAATATCATCGCAGACATTATTGTAAATGAGCATATTGGTCGCTATATTTTTCTGACGTGCTGTTGAGGTTCAGCTAAACTAAACTAGTAGGCTAACGCGGTTCAGCGTTTTGGGATAGGTTGAGTGTTGTACAGTACACTTATTTTTGTGTTTACGGTTACAAAGTGTTTACGGTTGACACTGTCGCTTCCATAGACGGTTGTTTGCCCAAACAATGAGGCCTCTATCCCCATTCCTCCTCCACACTCTTTTTCTTTATTGTCTTTGGTCTGCATCTTTTTCTTATGTTTGAAAGTAACTAGTCATTAACCCTCTTAGGCCATCTTTCATTTGACATCCTCTAGACACGTCCGCACCATCTTAACGTCATCATGCCGTTTGATTCCAATATGGTCATGTTAATTCCCATTGTATCCCGTATCTCTGTATTCCTGGCCCGACTTTGCCCCTGCCTGTGACTAACTACTCCATTTTTCACTATCTTCACTATAAGATATTTGTGTTGCGCCGTATTTGTGTAATTTCCACACTAATATGCAAATATTTCTTTTCTCCCAATCATAAGACGTTCTGTACGACATGCTACCCGGACTATTAGACCGTAGTCCAGTATTCAAATCTTCGGAAATGCCAGACGTTTCGGTCGCACCAACGGCGGCCATCTTCAGTGATGCGTATACAAAGTAACGCCCGCTAAAGAAAAACACTGAAATTCAGCGGCGTTATTGCCTTGTACCTGCACCACTGAAGATGGCCACTGATTGGTGCGGCCGAAACGTCTGGCATTTCCGAAGATTTGAATACTGGACCACGGCCTAATAGCCTGGTAAGCATGTAGTACAGCCATGACAGCTCTGGCCTTGAGAGTTTGCGTTCACTTAATAAGATTTTCTGTTTTTCTAGCATTGATTATAATCTGATAATTATCAGACCCCATTTCTTGTACTATTCATGTATTTTCCTCAACATATACTAGGTGTTCAACTCGTTTTCAACTACAGTTACCTGATCATATGCAAGATGTAGGATGAATAGCTTTCCGTTTTCTACAGGTATCCCCATACTGCGACATTGCCATGTCCACTTATCTGGAGCTTCAGTTAGGTGAAGAAAAGATTGTTCATCTTGTTATTTGAATTAGCAGTCACTGTGCTTCCAACTTTGTCGTGCTTACTTGCTGAAGTGCTACCTGTCGTGCTTCGGACGAGGCCTTCCACCGTGGTTTAGGACTTGATAATGGTTGAGACACTGAAAGGCCTCATCCGCAGCATATAGCAGTTCAGCAAGAAAGCACGACAAAGTTGGAAGAAAAGATTGCTGGAGTTCACTAATTTTTCCTTTTTTAGAAACCTTCCTCACTTCACGGTTTAATTTTTTATGACTAGAGAGTCCAAGTTTTTGTGGAAAAACGAAGAAAAAACAGGAATTGTATGTCATTTTTTTATTAAATTACCATAAATGAATAATCAGGGCTACACAAACATCTATATTTCAGATCTTTTAGTCAGTTTTTAATGTTACAATTTAACAAGTTTTTAATAAAAACTGTGTCAATTAAAATACGTTGAACAAAACATATTTTAATAAATTCCGTCTGATTTACTCATGCTTGTGCCAGTTATAATAAACGATAATTTTATACCAGAAATTTAAACTTTTTGAGGCGAATTATTGTCGAGTCATTTACTACAAAACCTTACTGTACGTTTAAAGGACGCCTGTGACTTGGAGCCATGAGTTACTGCTTGTACGCTTTGTACTATTAGAGACACAGATCTTTATTGTAAGAAACGATTTTCTGTTGTCTCTTTAAAGGATAATAACGTTTCTTTGGCTGCGGGTATAATGCGGTTTTGTTACTGTTTTTCCTGCACCGGTTTCATTTGTTCTCGTTAAACCACCACCGTTTCGTGAAACAGCCCTGCTGCTAATAATAGAAACGAACGTGTTGCGGCGAGGTGAACGAACGTGATTGTTTAAATATTTACGCCCAGTAACATGTTGCATTTTTTAAAGGAATCGAACGATTTCGCTTCTTAAACGTCGTGTATCCGGGCCTAAGAAGTTTGTCGGTGCCATGCTCGTGTTCCGATAAGTGACAAATTACTGAGGGCTTCTTGTATTTTTAATACGCGCGAAACTACTGTATATACGCTACACCGGACGCTGAGGACTCGTCGTTTTTGTGGTTTCCTCGAAACGTTTTGTTCTTTCCCAGTAAATAATTTGTTTGGTCGTAAAAAAACCTCCCATTCGATCCGCTGTTACTTACACCATAACTACAATAAATCGGTACTTTTTTGTAAGTGTGGCAATTTATCATTTTTTTATTATGTTATTAATAAATTATGGAATTAAAAAATTAAGAATTTCTGCAGAAATAAAAAAACTTTTTTTTTTAATTTCTCACGAACATTAAAAATGCGCCAAAATTCCTGCTAACTAACTAAGATATTGGTCGAATAGAGAGGGTTAGAAAATTTAAGTATCTAGGGGAAATAATTCAACAGAATGGGTTAGAAAAATCTGCTATAGATGAAAGGATTCATAAAATGGAAAGAGGATATGGTATAACTAAAGACATTTACAATAAAAAGTGCATATGTAAAAATGCGAAAATAAGGCATTACAGTACAGTAGTGAAGCCAGAATGCCTATATGCAAGTGAATGTCTAGCATTGAATTATAATTTAGACAAACTAGAAATATTGGAAAGACGAATTGTTAGGAAAATATTAAGCCCACGAAAAACTTCAAAAGTTTGGAAATTAAGAAATAATGATGACACATGACAGAGTATAGAAAACAACAGAAACAATGAGAAGACTATTATTTTTTTGGACAATTATATAGAATGGATGACAATAGGTTGACAAAGCAGATCTTCTAATATCTGTGGGGGAAGAAGTCAACATCAGGTTGGATTAAAGGAGTCCAAAAGGATTTAGAAAAAAATAATATAAACGCAGAAGAAGCAATTGAAAGAGACGTTTTTCGGGCAAAAGTGTTAAAAATGGAAGGAGTCCAGGCTAGGAGAGAGAAAAACGCAGGTTCAAAGTGGACTGAAGACCTGAAGACAGGAAGAAGCGACACAGTGAAAAGATGAAAGAATATTGGAGAAAAAGAAGAGAAAAAAGAATGAAGAATTGAAATTGGCATGTGGTCCTTAGATGCCCGATACATAAAAAAAAATGAAATCCAGGTACAGTTTTCGCTTGGCCACCAGTTATCATCCACCACGCCACAGTATGTAAATGCTGTATACGGAAAAGACTGGACAGGTTTACACTCTGAGTAGCTCAGATTTTATACAAGTGTTAGTCCGAGATCATTTCATTTCCCTTATGAAGCAACTTGGTACTGATTATCCAACCCTGAGACTGTGAAGACCAGTGCCTAGTGTATCTGGTACAAAGGTACTACCACTCCAAATTCTTGTTTGATTCTGTTCTTAATTTCAATAAACGTTTGTTGGCTTCATCTAGATTGCCTGCATTTTATAGATCTTTTTTTAGATACATAATAGAGGTTGTGGTATTCAGTTGCTGTTATCTGTCCAAAACTGCATTTTGTTTCATGCATATTCAAACATAAAAATTGTAAAAATTCATACTGTATACCAAACTAAGAGGAATTTAATCCAAATCAAATATTTAAAAATATTTTTCTAACCTAAGAAAAGAAAACGATTTGTACTTGAAACATGTTTTATACTTAGAGAATTAAGTCTAGTCAACACGCTATCCATTGTACCAATATTCCTTACCAAAAATACAGGTTTGTAGAACCCTAATACCACCCGTGGCCACCTATGCGTGCTCAACATGGACAGTTATCAAAAATGACTTGTAGGCTATATGTTAAGAAAGTTAAAAATTTTGCGCTGACCCTGTAGACCAATTTATGAGAATAATAACTGTAGAAGTCGCTGTAATTCAGAGCTGGATTAATTTATAAATAAGGATTTAATAAAACTTGTATAACTCAAAGGTTACAATGGCTAGTCATCCTGCGGAGCGAAGGTATGATGTTTTCATGCCTAATGGAATTACAAAGCTAAAGGTTTTCATGTAAGAAGAAAGGGAAGACCGAGGTGGAATGTGTACCGGAGGATTTGAAGACGATGAAAGTGAGGAGTTGTTGGGAGTAGCTTAAGGACACGAATGAATGAAGGAAGATTATAAACGAGACCATCCCCCTGTGGTGCCCTGGTATGAAAAATATGCTTAGCGGAAAGGAAATCAATGGACTGTAGTGATTATTTTACATAGATCTGTTTTGTTAATTGCATCTTCTTGAAATACGCCTATAATATTAGTTCTGTGCATAATCTAATGTAGTATTTTACGAGGTTTTCTGCATTTTATTTCCAGAGTGCGGCGTCACGCTTCAATAAAACGGACGTTTCTACACTGCCGGCCAAGTACTGTGCGTGTTATTACTACGAGTTTTTACTAACATTAAATTATGGAAGAATAACATGAGTTAACTTTTTATAACACATTTAATACAAACGTTCCCAGGCAAGACGCGCTGTCTTGTCTTCTCGTCATTTTGTTTACTTTAAAAGTGGTCACCCCAATCCTGTGCCAGTCTCTTTTCTTCACTCTATTTACACATTTAACATTTTCTAAAATGTGTCTTTTGTTTGGACTTTATATATTCGTCTATCCGTATATCGTGGGTTGGTTATCGGTAATGTTACCCAAGTCCACTTTGGTGAATTTACGAAAAACTGAAATTAAAGGTTTTCAAATGCAATGATAAAACATAAATCTGATATTCTAGGTAAATTTTTATTATTAATAGAGTTTTTTTATTTACATAGCTGTTACAAAAATAAAAAGAGAAATGCCTAAAATTGTTGTTTTTGAAACTTCTTGAAACATTATTAAAACTTGGAGTTGGGTAGTTTTACCGTTAAACCCACGATATTATGGACCCATATGTTCATAAAATGTTCTTTCTTAAAGATCAGTGTTGAAGTATGTCGAATTACACAACGTATCGAAATATGTCTCACATCGGAGGAATTGTCACTTCAAATATATTATTAAAGTAGGCCTACGCGATTTTAAAGCATCATGCAAATAGCGTAAACATCTAACTTCTGTTCTCGTTTTACTGTGACAGTTCGATGAATATTTAGTTTACACTTGATTTGCAAACACTTTTATGCGGATTTAAAGCGATAAAATAATGTCGTATTAAGTAACGTAATAAGCTTGTTACGTTTAGAATATTTAACGGATGTTTTGTTGTGTTAGTGTTTTTTTTTAAATAACGCTTACAACGTGTTCTCATTTTTGTTTACTTAATTCATAACGTGTTCATTAAAATAGATTTTCCCATGCTGTAAGAGATAATAAATAACGCTCAGAATATCGATGTGAGGAAGCGTAGCTGACAGCAGCGCGTCGATAAAACGGACGTTTTGACGCTGCCGGCCAACAACGAACAACGATTCGTGGTCGATGGTGTGGCATATTTGCGTCAGTTTGGAACTATACACAGATCAGTACTGGATTCGGTCTGCGTATACACTGTCTCTCTACTAGTTTTGCTACCAGCAAAACTATCAAAAACTTTCGTTTTCACCAAATGATTCCCAGTCGATACCGATGGTGTTATCTAGAATTTGGCCTTGGGGCTTCATACAAAACAAAAAAACTGGTTGAGACTAATAAAAATTACTGTCCTTAAAGTGGCTGAAAACAGCCCCATTAAAGTGAAAGGTAATAACACAATAAAAATACGCGTTATTGAAACATTGTTTATCGGATTGACTGAATTGATTTTCCTACGTTTAAAATGTATACGGGTATACGGTAATGCTGTGTGATAAACCTTTTTGTATATTTAAAAAAGTTACTATGTTAGCGTACACAGCAGAAAAAAAATAAAACAGCCTAAAAGTTAAGGGATTAGTCAAATTCGTCAACTTTTTCGATCCTCTGGGGGGGGGGTCCGGTCCCGTTGCCCCCCTCCCCGTAAATACTACCTTGGTCGATGCTGCTCCTCTAGTTTTGAACCTATCCGCTAGTGCAGTGGTTCCCAAACGTTTCTTTCCGCGGACCCCCCCAAATAATTTAAAAATTCACGGACCCCGTCTGAGTTCTGAAATAAAACAAACAGTAAGTATGATAGAATCTCTTATATATTAATTAAAATGTATTAAAATTAAAATTGTATTAATTTGCAATATTATAATATTAGTGAATCGAACTTAGTTTAATGTAAACGATGAAGCTTCTTTTGCACAATTAGCTCTTTAATATTAGGTTTAATGTCTGACGATTTCAGTATTAAGTAACTCTCGACATCAAGTTTATTTCTTAACTTTGACTTCAAGTACGTGAGTAGGGAGACTGCGGTTTTACACAAATAAGTAGATTAAAACACAGTTAAACACTTTGAAGCTCTTTTTCGGGTTCAGGATAGTCAGTCATTACATATAACCAGATGTCGGCTAGCTATAATTGCAAAAACTGTAATTTTAATGAACTGTCAGTTAAACGTTATGCCATTGATTCTTCTTGTACTGTAAAAGAGAGGTCTAGCCAGTTTGGCGGACAAACAGATCTGCTACACGACATGATTTAAAGACATTCTTAAAGTCATTAGTTTGAAATTACTTTTACACTTACAATTAGTTTGAACCAAAAAAAAAAAAACTGGAATCTCTTACTTTTTTAAGATTGTAAAACGTAGATTTAGATTGTAGAGAATAAAAAATCGGAGAAAATTATGGTATATTCTATTTTTTCTTAAAAGTGCCCGCGGACCCCCCGGAAACATTGTCACTGGAGCGGTCCCTGGGGGTCCGCGAACCCTACTTTGGGAACCACTGCGCTAGTATATTTGCATTGGAGCATGACGGTTCTATAAAAATAATTTTGTCTATATTTTTAATGTTTTGGGTTTAAATAGTCTATATAATTTGCTTTTAATATAATAAATAAATGTTCGTTACATTTTGTTCCTTGTTTCGTCGACAGATAGTAAATGGTAAATAAACAAGACCGCGTTATTTTGTATTACTATTGATCTGAAATGTTTGAACTGTGTTTTTTTTTTTGTGTGTATTCCATTAACTTTATGTTTAATATCTGCAATAACCGTGGACTACTGTTGTTGTCGTTTACGAATGTGATAACAGATGTCAGTTGGCAGGCTGAGATTAGGGAAATATTTGGGCCAAGTTAAAGACTTGAATCTAGGTTTATTCCCGTATGCAGTCGTTCTTACGACTGTTTCTCTCTGCAGCGGCGCATAAAGACCTCGTGTTTTTTACGACTAACAAGGAAAACGCGCGGGTCCCTTCATAAAGAATAAGAGAACTGTAAGTATGGTGCGTGTGCAGTCTGTACAACCCAGCGATGTTTCTTCAACTTTAATGTTGTGTGTGTGTGTTCCGGCAGGCGAAGATAATGTTAATAACCGTAGGCTTATAGATTATAGGCTTTCCGTTCAGCTGCGTCGTTGCCGACGTTCTAAAACTTTCGTTCAGTTGTCAACGAGTGTAACCTGTTTTAGCGCATCACCTGAGCTCCTTGGCAAGACTTGATTGTAGCTGTACGAAGCGAAATAAAACAAGGACAGTGGTTAACAGTAACCTTGGTACGACAATCGCGTAATGAAGATCGCGCTGTGACTTAGCATAGCAACGTTGCGTTTATTTATGTACACGTTTACACGATTCCATACGTGAATTAATGTTTTACCGGATAATTACTAACACAAGGCTTTTATGCCGCCAAGCATTCCGTTTCCGTAGATTTTCTACGCAGTAAACGGGAGTATATTTACTACTGTCCCATCCCGCTGGAATGGGGCTCAGTGTAAATATCAGCAAAGCTAAATAGCCTACATGTTGATTTCTGCATCCGAAAGGAGAAGATGTCTTTATAATTTATGCATAGAGGATAATTTACAGTTAACAAGGATGCATGATGCAGTTAACAAGTTTCAGATACGTGGCAACAAGATAAGATAATGAAGGGTCCATAAACACGACAATAAATGGCACGATACAAATAGGATACGGAGCATATTATGCCAGCAGCAGACTATTGAGCAGCAAACTCATTAGTCGTAACACAAAAATGAAACTATGTAAGATACTTATCAGACCAATTGTTATTTATGGAGGCGATACATGGACATTGACAAAAAAAAGGAAACAAGAAACGCTAAGAAGGTTTGAAAGAAAGCTGTATGACGTGTTTGTGGCCAGGTTAAAGAAGACGAATAGAGAATAAGAAATAACCATGAGATAGATAAGCTATTGAAGCATTAGGACATCGTAAGATTCGAAAAGGATCACCGAATACAATGGCTAGGGTCAATTAGAGCGGTTGGATGATCAGCGTGTGCCAAATATAGTCCTGAGGGCGGAAGTCTACGAAAGCAGAAAGAGGACCCGACCTAAGATAAGATGGTTGGATGATGTGGTAGAAGAAAGATCTCAGATGAATGGTTGTGAGGGGTTACACTGAGGTGGCAATGGATAGGAGATTTTAGAGAAGATTGGTGTTTGAAGTCAGGACTCACGTTGGGCTGTAGTGCTAAAGAAGAAGAAGAAAATTTGCTTATTTATTACATAAATGTAATATACACAAGTGACACAGGTTATTTAATTTGGTTAGGAAAGCGTTTTATGAAAATACTGAATACAAAATTAAAGGAATTCTTGTAAAGCAAGAAACCCTTCAGAATTGCTGTCCAAACATTCATCTCGACATACCGACCCTTCAGTTTGTGAAGATTAGTATTGTATTCGTAGAGCATATAATAATATTTTATTATTTGTTGACGTGAAACATCTTCACGTTGGTTGTCGTTCGTCGTAATATTTGAATACAGGGAAACCAGGCTTTAGGGGAATAATATATTAGAATTCATGTGGGTTGTTTTACGGCGTAGGCATCGCCATCGTCGACTTAATTTGACGCGACGCGAGTTTTCTTTTTATAATACCACGGGGCGAGACGTTTATCCGCTTCGCACGATTTTCCCCGAAGAACGCCCAAACAAACGCTGTTTATACAAGCAGTATAGATTCTTTTGTACGGGCTCTTAATAGACACGCGCATTTCGAGTGGCTGCTGAAACGATTTATCGATTCATTTCTCCGCTGTCAGCAGTGTATTGTTGTACAAATAAATAGGGCTTTCGTAAGTGGGAGTCGGCCGGGAAACCAATATCGTAATTGCCAAGGAAAATTTTTATATAGAATGTTAAAACGCTTCGAGTGGAAGTGGCTGGCTGGCACATTCGTAGTTTATATTTTGTTTACGATTTTGTCACCGCGCAGTGTCGCGTTTTCTGTTTATGACTCGATTTTCAAATGTAAATTTTTTTTAACCGGAACAACAAGAACGCTTCGTTATTTAAAAACAGTGCTTCACATATTTAGTGTGGCATTTCTGAATAATCGTTTCGCTGCATTGAATATTCATGTTGTGACAGTGAGCGAGAACTAACCCCGCCCGCACGCGCACTCTACTGTTTTCTTACTCGAATTTCGAAAGTAGCTAACTACACACATACCGATGTGTAAATTACCGTTCAGATAAAAGTCAACACTTGAACAGTCCTCCGTGTTTTATACGTCCGCCCGACTATGTTCGTGATTGCCGCAATGCGCGTGAAAATGGAATTCTATACAGAGTGTGGTAATTGGTATTTCATAAGTTTATTGTGTACTCTGCACATCGGTTGTGTGGTTAAAGCGTCATGGCTGCACATGTAAAGTCAAACGTCATACGCGTGAACACAGAACCTAGGTCAGGAGCGAATTTCGTATTTACGGGAGGGAGGTGAACGGGACTGGACGTCGCCCCCTCCCCGCGAGGATCGAAAAAAGTTAACTAATTTTGGTAATCTCTGAAATGTCGGACTTTTTAAATTCTTTTTCAGCTGTGTACGCTAATGTAGTAGTAACAATTTTTTAAATATACAAAGAGGTTTATTACACAGTATTTGCGTATTCGTTTGAAATATGAAATATAGGAAAATCAGTCCAGTCAATAAGTATCTTCTAAACAATGTTTCAATAACGTCTATTTTTATTGTGTTATTTAATGGGATTGATTTCAAGATATTATCACACGTTTTTGAACCGCTGTAAAGATAGTAATCACTTGTCTTTAAAGATAGTCTTCACTTATTATTTTTCTTTTGTACGAAGCCAACTCGGCCCCTTCCCCAAGACCAAATTTTACATACGCCACTGCACTAGAAAAGGTACAGAGTAATAATACTGTTTGAAAGTTTGCTTGGTTCAGCGGTTTCAAAATTTTGTCTGTCGAGGACCACTGCTCAGAGGAAACATTCGTCACGAACCTTATGTCCAGTTAGCACTGTATAGGTACAAACTGACTGACATTAATACTGACAATGGAAGACATTTTTCTCAAGCGTTCGGATGTTAAACTTCTAATTTTGTTCCGTTCAACATTTTATTTTCTCCACCGATTTCACACGATTGAGAGAAATCACCCAATTGCATAAACAGATAACGACAACAAAAAACAAATAAGGTAGCATACGGTACGGGTGAAATAGTTGTACATGAAACGGTTCGCGCAGATAGCAGTGGTGGCAGGGAAGGCAGTGCAGGATGTGGGGTGTGAGGTGAGAAACCATGTGATATACCATCCATGTCGCTGTTCGGAACACAAAATAATTGGTCCGAAAACAACGCGTCAAAGTAACGCATGCGCAGTGAGATCTTTTTGACACAGCGGAACCAGAGCCGTTTCATGTCGAATTGTTGCAGCTGTACTTGAGAATGATTCAAAGCGAGTATTGTAAATCCACAATACTTATTCTGCCCATATCATCATCATTTATTGCCCGCCGCAATTGCAGCTACTCTCAGATTCGACATCATCAGTGGCGATGACGAGGAACCCCTCTTTCCAACCCCCACGACTCTCAGCGTATTGCATCCCCTACCAAATAGACGTGGTATTCATTAAAAACATTTTTACAGTTGCAAAACCAAAGATGGCTCTTATCGTCTCTTCGTGGAGCATAGTTTGGAAACTGCTAGTTTGTTCGCAGTTTTTAAAGCTATTCATGAGCTAAACTTCTTTATTATCGAGACGAATCTCACTGGCTCTTAGTAATTATCCTAAGTAATCGGAGTTGTGTGAATAATCGCATTTTGGCAGAGCATATTTTAAGGAATTTGCACTAGGCTGCACTAAATCAACCAATGGTGTGTGTGTGTGTGTGTGTGTGTGTGTGTGTGTGTGTGTGTGTGTGTGTGTGTGTGTGTGGTAATTGTTATATAATATTGAAAATTATAGAATTTGAATTTAACTTGACTATGATCATGTTCATTCTTCACTCGTGAAATTAACTGTAAAAAATAGACACAAATGCTTTTGACATCAGGAAAAAAACCCAAATGGATTCATTATAATGAATTATGTAATATTCAATAAGTTTATTACAGTGTGATGTGCACATTACTACTGCATGGAGGCCTGTTACAAATTCAATGACTTTTTCACTGGCCTACTTAAAAATATATAAAGTAGGGTACTGTAATTATATATAGGCCTATGTACAGACTGAGATTGGCAAAAGCTTAGTCACTATAAGTGTGTTTAATTTTAAGTAATTTGTTTAAAATGAAAAATACATAAACATTTCATATTAAATTGCTGTACAACTAAATAAATTAGTTAAGAAAGAAAAAAGAAAAAGTATGCTAGTAACAAAATATTTCCTTAATTCACATAAGAGGTACAAACTTAAAAAATAGAGTCTTTTGAAAAAAACTTCTTGCTGTAATCATGATGTTTGTATAGTTCTTCATCAGGAAGTCTTCGCCTTAGTTCTCTAGCTTGTAAGAACATTGCCACAATTCGCACACTATACAGACAATGCTGAAAGCTAATATACGCAAATGCAAACGCGCCTTCGTGATTTGCTGATTTCTTTCCTTTATTCTCACTTTTCGGCACCGGTACTAATACCTGACACTAGGTGGCACCAAGTCCTTCAAAAATATGCTCTGCATTTTGGTATGTTAACACTACTTGTATCTGTACCTAACTTATCGTAATATTCATTGACGCTACTATCGATGTGTTGATAGATCAGGATGGCTAATTGTTCAGGTTGGCTAGTGTTTGGTGGTGGCTAATTGAGATAGAAAATTCGTCGAATTCCCAGTAATGGAACCGGCTTCTATCGGTTTCTTCACACAGCCTAGCTACAGCGTCAGTTGTTCGCATCGATTACTTCTCTATTTGAACCAGTCGATATCTCCTACCTGTGCCCCAGCAATAGTAAGTAATATATTCATGGAATAATTAACCAGCCGACGTGTCTTTACTTCATTAAATATGAATTCTTTCTTTTGTATCGATCAGTGGAATGTGCGCGTATTTTACCGCGCGATGTATTGTTAAACGTTTCCTGCCAAGTATTATGTTACTGTGTCGTTTATGGTGATGAACACTTTCGCATATTGTCCTGCAGAGAATGGCTAAAATACCGGTTACGGGAATTTTCACGTTTACCGTTGATGCTATATGGTATATCAAATTACGGTATAATTTTACTTTCATGTTCCATAAGGAAATGGAAGTATGGTGATGGCGAAAAAAATCGTGTTCGAGATAAGGGCTGATTCTGATTGTACTATCCTCAAAACGTGAAGAAAAGTAATTTTGCGAAAAGTGTCTATGTGTAGAATGTTTTCTATGGCAAACGATAACTGCCGCGAATTCAAACGAATCAAATATTTTTTTGCATACCTGCCTGAGTTGTAGAGGACTCGAGGCCTATTGATTTTGATAAACATCGGTTAAGAGGTAGGGGTAGTTTACCAGCAACGTTTTACATTTTAACAAGAGTAAAGTACTTAATTTTGACAAATAAAGTATCCTGAAAAGAAGGTCATAATAATTCACTATAGAAAGGTAAACGAAATATCTATAAATGAAAAGCGTAGTTGAAAGGGGAGGATGTACTTTTTATAAATGAAAATTATAGTTGAAGGGGGAGGAGAAAATTTTTTTTTTTTTTATATATGTACTACGTTATAGACAACAAAGAAGTAGTTTTTATGGAAATATTTCATTCAATTTGTCAAACATAAAACTCGATTTACATGATGGGGGATTTTTTTTAGAAATTATTGAATCGAATTCAAGTAAATGATTTTAAATATAAATCTTACAACATGGAAGTCATGTATGGTTCTCCATACCGATTTTTTTTATTTTGCGATTATTTTCGTTTGTTTTTTTATGTAAAAACTCTTGTAAACGATTTAATCAAGAATTCTGTATAATTTGGCCGTGACGCTTTAAGGAAAATGTAACGCTGCTTCGTCTTCAATATATTTGTCTGTTATAGTTATGTCGTTTGTATTTTGCGCTAACGTTCGTAGTTCTTAATTTTGATAAGATTATTCAAATTTGACAAAATTACTATGCATGTTACATGCATGATAATAAAATAAGTAGGGACATTTGGTACGTATTACATTTTAGTAAACGAGGAATTTTACTGAATATCAAGTCAAATTGCCTGCCTTCCCTTCACACAGTCATATCACGTATTTATGACAGGTAAACTCTTTCGTGAGATACTGTCGTTTAGGTAACTTTATTTTCGTGACGAAAACGTCAACTACCGGTATTCTATGTAGCCTAAATTCTGCGACCCCTAGTCCAACCGACGGTAAACTCAGCAGTTAGCAACTCGGTTAATCATTAAACAAACTGATATTCTACTGTATAAGTTTAGATTCGAATTAGTGGGTGAACTTCCCCCTCTCCTTTCCTTGATTTTTTTTAATAGAAACGATCGTTACCAAATTGTTCTTTTTTCTGTTTTAATTGTTATTGATTCAGTTTACTTTGTCCATATTTTACTGTACGTGTCGACCGTGGAACGCTTATTTCGTCAAATTAGTAGGTACTGCGGAATATGGCTGCAGATGGAGTATCGCAAGTTGAAGAAACTTTCGGTAGACTCTTAAACGTACCATTGGGTAGCCAGTTACTCATTCCTTACATTAGTATAAGATGTAGGCCTATATATCATTTTGTTAGCTGCCGTCCTCTGAAACCTATGATTCATCATCATCATTTCCTACCTACGAGTATTAAACCAAAAATGGTTTGTTCCGGCCCCAAGCAGAGAGAGTAGACATGGATTCACAGCCGTGGTCGGCAGCGTTTGGTCCGTTCGGGTTTCCTTACTTGAGACAATTAAATAAGTAATATGTTCCCTGGGTATGTTACTAGTATAGGCCTATCACAGGGCAAGACTGCCCCCTTCAGGCTTAACGTCCAGCCCGATTTTCTGTCTGGGTTGCCTCCCGTAAACCGGCTGTCTTAGCGGACTAAAAAGACCAATTCTCCCTGTCTGAGATAGCCGTAAGGATCTTTAATGTGGTGGTTTCTTCTTTTCCACATCCTATGTCGTTGACCAACCTCTACTTGTTAGGTTAGGGGAGAGGAGGGACAGCTTAATACCGCGTTAGACGCCTGTAGGTGTCCCCCGTCCCCCACCACTTGGAGGAGCGTTTGGATATTTCTCTTCATAAGCCATTACTCACCATCTCCAGCTGTTTGGTACGTTCCTTAACTAAAATTAGGATACGGTGTTTTCTTTAATAAGAATTAATTTTCTGAAAAGTGTATACTTATCTGTGTGGTTTTATAGGCTATCTGACGTGGGGTTTTTTGTCAAATGACAGCAACTGTTGTTTTGAATCTATAATGAACAGTAGGCCTATGTACTCAATTAAAATATCTAATCCTCTGCTTCCAGAATGTTTGAAAGCGCGATTAGATAGTGCTATTTGTAGATATTATGTAATATCTGATTAAAAGAAATTGTTTTCTAATATCGTTTTTCAAGAATCTTGTAAGTAAAAGAAAATCAAGCTTCTTACGACATATTCTGACCCTACAAAGAATTATACATTCAAGCATTAATTAACAGTTTTGTTTAACGTAGCGGCAGGTGAACTTTTGACTAATATTGGTGAACATCATTCTTTATAAGAATAGATGAGGAATCGTGTTTTACGTACGGCACACAGATTTCAGGAAGTCTTTAAAACGGAATCTTGCAGTAGTAGGCCTAGTAGTTGTGTTGGGTTAGCTAACACGTGCATGTAGGTACGTTTGGACGGAGCCCAAATTATGTCAGCTGAGCACAACGATTCTGGCATGCGGTGCCGTACCGTAGCACTCTCCTTCCGAGCTACTAGTTAGTATACTGACTGTTTGCTTAACATTTGATTTCTTCGCGCGCTGAAGAAACGGTTACGTCGTCGCGGAGCCGTGTGTATTGGGCGGTGTTGTAACCCCGTGGTAAGGACCATATGGTGGCGTGAAACCCATCACTTTTGACAGCGTACAGCAGCAGCTTTTGTGCGTCTTTATGAAGGCCCGTCTGACGCCCCTTATGAATTTAAAGGACGCTCGTTGTTCGGCGTAGGCGTTTTTTGGCACTTTTATTAGATTATTCTTGTATTGATGCATGTTAAAGGTTTTTTTAATGGTTCGTAAACTCTTTTTAGCACATTTAAAGTTAAGTACATGTTTAAGATGCGCGTTCTGTAAATTTGAATTACCATTTAAGTAATTTTTTATACTGTAATAGTCTTTGTTGTTCGACATTTACTCGTGAAAAAACAATCAGCACTTTTTGTGTGTGTGCACAACAATGTAATTGCTTTGTACTCAGTCGAAGGGCTCTTATACTCTTTATACTCTAAAAGTTGTTAGCGGCAGTCGGTAACGGCCGTATAATCACTTGGTAATGACTGCTGTTGTTGCTTGTTAACTGGGAGGAAGAAAAGTTTTGCTTTAGTCAGATATTTTTGTTTGTCAGATCTATGTAAATGACGGCGTTTTCTTTCTTCGTGTGAGAAAAAAAAATTCTCGTTATATTTATTTATTGAAGAAACAGTTTAAATGCCGCGCGGCGCGTGTTTTTGTAACGCGGGCAGGTAATGTCCGTACAGGCAGTAAACTGTACAAGACGGTTGTGAATATTATGCAGATTAACACAGCGGGTTAATTGAAAAACGGAACTGGTGAATCAGAGTTTGTGATAGTAATGTAGTTATCAACTTTTTGCATACGGTAACTGCTAATTAACCAGTCGCGTTCGTGCCTGGTTAACTCCTGTAAATGATTACCGCGGTTAAACGGCATCCCCAGACATCTGATAAATGTAGTTTGATAAACATTAGACCTGTTTGTCATCGTCAACTTCTTGTTCCGACTTTACGACTACAGACACATTCAATGACTTTGTTAAACGCGACAACGTCCCTGTCGGTTAGTAGGGACAAAGTTTGAAGCCTCTCTTGATGTCCGGTGTGTTCGTTCCTGTAAAATTGCGTAAATTCCGGGTCACATCTTAGGCCCTATACGTTCTATCATACTTATGGGTTACAATCAATCCAGAAAAACATCCAGGACTCCCTTAAGCCCTCAATTGTTAATCTGTTCGAACGGTGGTTTTCAAATTACAAATAAATTTCTAAAAAACTGTCTCAGTAAATTTCCAAGAAAATTTCTCGAGGCGAATTTTGAATTTGAGATTCGTAGTTCGTACTACATAATTGTATCATACTTCATTTCGTTCCATTTTAGCCAAAAATTTTCGGAGTTACGCTTATTGGGCTCACTATTTTGGACCCCCGGGTGCAAACCTTGTAAATCTATCACTCGGATCCTTTCTCCACGATCATGCAGCAAGCAAACCTAATCTTAAGATTCATTATACTATTTTTTAAAAATATTTAGCTATGGTATACTAAAAAAATATCTCAGTAAATTTCGAAGAAAATTTTCAAACTTACACTGATTGGACACATTATTTTGAATCCCCCGCGTGTATATCTATCAAACGAAGATAGTTTCATAAACATTAGACGTGTTTGTCGTCAACTTAGTGTTCCAACTTTACGATTACAAACAGACTCAACGACTTTCTTAAACGCTACCAATCCATCTAACCTGTCGATTAATAGCGACACGGTTCGAAGTCTCTCTTGATGTCCGGTTTGTTAGTTCCTGTCAAATTACGTCAATTCCAGCTCACGTGTTACTGTCAGTTCCATCGTACTTGTTGCTTTCAGTCAGTACCTGGAGTCTTACTTTGTTGGCGTTTGTCAATCCATGAGCGACTCATCGACATCAAGGATGTGCATTTCTGGGACCGAAAGGATCAGTATATTCTTTTCGAAATATCAGTATATTGTGTACCAAACAATATACTGCAACTAATATCTACACAACCTGTTATTTTAATATCGGCATCACTTCAGATTTTTAAATTTTGAAACCAAGCCTTGCTGCCAAATTGTTTAAACGCCCACTTTACTGTTCAGAGATTTTAATCCCAGTACTTTGTTTTAGCTGTATATGCCATTAAAGTATATACAAATTATGTGTTCACCCTGTATTGATTTTTAAGATCAAAACAAACAAAATTGCCTAAATAGGAGACAGACAGGAAACTGTAAAGATGAAGAAGGAATTAGAGGCCATCTGTTTTTACAAATTTTAAGATTCCTCTGGTACGGAAAGACGCGGTATGGAGGATAAGAGAATACAAAATCCTCATTCTTCCTGTAGCCTTGAAGCTAAAACTTGATGATCAAGCCCTACGACCATTTATAGAATACGGAGGAGAATGAACATATTTTGATGGTGTGTCGTATATTGTGTCTGGGTGTAAGTTGGAGACAATAGAATAGTTGAAACTATTTTTATTTATATTTTTCCATCACAGTATCCTATAAGGTGTTACTTGTACGTTTGATTAGACTTGTTGATAAGGAACACCGTATACGTATTTAGTCGGGATACGACAGTGTTTAGACGAGATTCACCAAATAGAAGTAGGACTCCTAGTACAAAGTTCAACGCTACTGATCTTGAGATAGAAGAGAGGGAGAGAGATAATAATACGTTTGCGGATATAATGAGGATGCGCGATTGTTACTGCCTAGTAGAAGTAACGTGTGCACAGGGTATGGATAATGTTAAGTAAACTGAATTGCGGTTAGCAGAAGTGGAGCCTACATAATAATTCTGGAGTTGGTATTAATGCAGGTTACTGCAACATCCCTGAATTATACAATCCGTGATAACGTTATGACTGGCGGTCTGTAAGTGCGCGAGACTCTTGTTCGCAATGTAGACTTTACACAGTACAGCCGTAACTCTGTGCGAGTGTGTGTTGTGATAATTTTCATGGAATTTCATTGGTCTGTAAGTGCGCGAGACTCTTGTTCGCAATGTAGACTTTACACAGTACAGCCGTAACTCTGTGCGAGTGTGTGTTGTGATAATTTTCATGGAATTTCATTAACATCAGCTTTCCTTAAATTTAATCCCCGACTGAGTTCTTCTTTGTCGTATAATTACATTTTGTGTGCCTGTTATGTAATATCGTTCAGCATCCGAAACGACGAGGCTCTTGAGAAATTTTAAATGGTGCCCCGTATACGAAGTGATATTTGACAGAATAAGAAACGATGCTTGAAAAACAAAACCGAATGGCTGCAGTGTTCGGAAGAAAGTGGAATACGTTGACACAACGGAGGCACTGCCCAAACAAGGAAGCAGTACACGCCAAGAGCAAGACGAAATATTCATGTGCCCATGAAAAGATGGGAGCAGTTTTCTTTGTGAGGTGAGAACAGGATTCAGTCTGTACCGCAAGGTCCAGAAGAAAAAGTTATTCTAAGACGAAATATTATACCTTTCAACAACAAAAGATGACAGATACGTTTTGTTTTTATAACACTATGGATCACGACTGTAAAAAAATCGCAATGAACTAAAGTGTAATTGAAATAATATTAAGTTCTGTTGATAGCATAGTTTGATAGCACACGTAATGTGTATTTGTGTGTGTGTGTGTGTGTGTGTGTGTGTGTGTGTGTGTGTGTGTGTGTGTGTGTGTGTGTGTGTTACATTTAATTTGTATATATTTTGATGATGATAAGTGGACTATTGAAACGGTGTAAACATATAAAATATCGGTATGGAGAACCATACATGACTCCATGTTCCAAGATTTATATTTAAAATAATTTTCGAAATGAAATATTTCCATAGAAACTACTTCTTTCTACTTACTGCTTCAGCCTTAACCACAGTACTGTGGTCACTAACGTATACCACCACGTTATCGCACTCGATTTTCACTGATGATGGAAGTCGATGGCACTGCCGAAACGTCTGGTTTTGCAGAAAACATTGGACTACGGCCAAACAGCCCGGGAAGAAATTTTAACAACAAACTGCTTCTTTGTTGCCTATAACGTAGTACCTACACATATAAAAAATTATCCCCTCCCCCTTCAACTATAATTTTTATTTATAAAAAATTACCCCCACCCCGTTCAACTAGCCTATTCATTTATAGATTTTTCATCTACGTTTCTACAGTGGATTATTATGAACTTCTTTTCAGGATACTTTATTTATCAAAATTAAGTACTTTACTCTTGTTAAAACATAAAACGTTGCAGGTAAAGTACCCTTTCCCCGTAACCGATCTTCACCAAAATCAATAGGCCTTGAGTCCTCTACAATTCAGGCACATATGTAAAAAATTATTTGATTCTGTTTGAATTTACGGCAGTTATCGTTCGTCATATAAAAAATTACCCTTGTTAAAACATAAAACATTGCACGTACACTACCCCTTTCCCTTTCCCTTAACCGATCTTCACCAAAAACAATAGGCCTTGAGTACTCTACAATTCAGGGCTGTATGCAAAAAATTATTCGTTTCTGTTTGAATTTGCGGCTGTTATCATTTGTTACGGTTGTGTGTGTGGGGGGGGGGGGCTAGCGTATCAATACGTGCAGTTGGTTTTAAGACATACACTAAAAGCTAACGGAGTCGAGTTTCTCTCTCTGTGTAGCCTAGTATACCCTTTACAATATCTTTTCGAGTTCCGTTTCAGTTTCCCATTTGCATTGTATGGTAATTGGTTAAGTAAGCAAACTGCCCGCTTCGCTGCCGCTAACATTTGTGTTAAGAAACTTTTTCTCATAAATTAAACGAGTAACGTGTAGCCAACTTATTCTGTGTTCGGCCGTTGCGTTGCTTCCGTAATTACCGACGATGTATAGCGACTGTTAAAGTTGATCGGACAGAATCGATCTGACGACTTCTGATAATAGGAAATTGTGTAAATGATAAATGTGAATCTATCAGTACGCGTTGTGATGTAGAAATATAAGGTATAATGTGTAGTTGATTGGCCAGTGCAATGAATGACAGGCAGATACTACACCTGAAGGTCGGCACCACTGCAACCTGTTGTCTTCGCGTTATATAATTTATTCTGCACGTCATACCTGCGTAACACACTTGACCTAACTATTGTGTAACCGAGTTAATCGTCGTCACAAACTGGTGAAAATAGTTGATCGCCGTATAAAACGTTTTGCAGCAGCAGCAACAACATTAGGATTTAAAGACCTTTTGCGCGCGTACTATGGTTGGTTTTGCGTATAGCACGTACGGATGAATTTTCTGATCCCTTTCCGCTACGCATAGTGGTCCAGAAAAACATCCAGGGCTCCCTTAATCCCTCAATCGTTACCAGATTCCAACGGATGTTTTCAAATTATGAATAATTTGTAGGAAAATATCTAGGCGTATTTTAAATTGGAGATTCGTAGTTCGTAAGACAGAATTGTGTCATACAGTACATCAATTTCCATCCATTTTAGCCAATGATTTTCAAAGTTACCGTTATTTTGGGCCCATTATTTTGTATCGCCGCATGCAAACCTTATAAGTCTCTCACTCAAGTCCTTTCTCTACGACTATACAGCAAGCAAACCTAATCTTAAGATTCATTACACTATTTTAAAAAAAAATATTTAGCTATGGTATACTAAAAAATTTTTGAGGCCGAAATTAAATTTGTTAAGTTATTTTTGTTTTTAATAAACTTCATTGGAATCCCTTACTAACTGAGAGGGGATTTTAAATTTAGGGAATTTTGAACAAAATTATGTTTTCTGAACAACGAGTAACAAGTCAGATGTTTGTAATCTAAAACATATAGCATACGACAGTTTCGTATATTGCTGGAAAAATATTAATAAGTTACATTAGTATTTTAAGTTAACATTATTAAGTATAAATTTATTATAAGTAGACCTTAAAAGGTTACTAAAAATAAATTCACCGTTCTTCTTGTAGTTCATTAATTTTCTACACAAGGTTTTCTTAAGAAAAATTGTTTATTTTTTTTGCTTTTTGCCCTTTTTTCCTGAGACCTGGTGGTTTTTCACTAACGGAATTCGTATTATATTAATTTGGACTCTGTACTTATTTCCCGAGTTTTCACTGTTTCTTACATTATATTTATGTAGGCCTATATACAATTTTTAATTAAAAAAAAATCATTTGTCTTTGCCTGCACGGATGTCTGCTGCATCCTCAAAAAACTATGGAACTATAAGCCGAAGGGACGGAGAGGAGTGGGACGTCCGAGGAAGCACTGGAGTGACCAGCTCTAGACTTTGTCTGCTTGAGACCGGAACAAACCATCCTTGGTTTAACCCTTGCAGATGATGATGAAGAAGAAAATTCATTTGTGATATACATTCGTTTTAGGTCTGTTTTTTACGACATTTACCGCGGTGTGTTGTTCGTGAAGATAGTAGGCCTACAGTCTTGACACACACCCGTACTAATAGACTATTGTTAATACTTAATCTTCATCTCTAGTTATTTCCCTTGTGCATTTAAACCTGGACGTGATACAGAAGCACTGACAAATGTTATTTTATTGAAAACGTTTTTTATAATCCGTAATATTCTATTTCTGCGTATGTTCTTTTTTAATAATTTGGTGTTCATTTATATATAATTTAATTTACCTGTTTTTATGCCTTTGTGTCAAACTATAAATAAACAGCTTCAGCGTGCGCTTTAAAAAACTAAAACCCGTGCAGCGGATGGCCCACTTAAATGTCAATCGAAAAGAGTTAAAGACAGCGCAGACTTTTTACAAGACAATGCTGTAGCCGCAGTGAAATATAAATGTTTGTGATGGCAGCGGTGTTGTAAAAGACAAGAGAGACCTTTTTTCTCGATATTTTGATTGCGGGTTGTTTTTAGAAGTGGACTTGGCGTGTCATCGGTGCGGTGCCACTGCATCAAGGTTATTTTTATTTTGTTTGGTCGTGTGGTGAAGGGCAATTTATTATTTGCAGAAGTTCCTTTGATTCGAGTAGTAGTAATCTGTTCTAGGTATAGTCGGCGTCGGCTCAGAATGTTGCAACAGTAGATGGCGCTAGCTTCGACGATAGTCGGACTGCAAAAAACGTAATACAGCGCCACGAAAGAAATATCATTACGCTTGTGGCAGTGCTGTATCACAGTTTACATTTACGCATTGTTTAATAAACATGTGTTATTTCAGTTTTACAAAAGTCAGTTGAATTTTCACCTCGTTCCAGTGAGATCAAATAAAATTGAACTTGTATTTTCAGAATCTGTGTAAATTTTCGATCAACTCTTTATTATATAATAGCAGTGCAGCGAGAAATATGATGCAAACTACTAAATTAACTTGAACCCGAGAATCTATTGTTAGTGTCTCCTATCATCTGAATACACCTTCATCTTGTGCACTGCTCTGCTGTAACAACTCCAACAGATTACACAACTCAAAAGATTCTATCTTCCAGTATCTCGATATCGTGTAGGAGTTGGGATATTTCAGTTTTTCATGGCGATATAATGGGTTTCATGGCTTTCTGTATATGTTTCTGTGCAAACGTGTAGACTACGTTTCGGTCACGAGCTCCGTTTACAGGTCGCCGTTTCTGAAGTACCGAGACTTCAGTGTTACCAAATGTTGTACTTTGAAAACGCTGTAAAATATTAATACCGCTCTTTTTGGAACCACCTAAAATTTGGTACCGTACCGCGTCCAGTTTGGTTTGAAAATCAGTTTACATAAGGAAGTTTATATACAAATTGATAAAAGAGTAATGTCTTCCTATGACTCAGTTAAAAACTTATAACTCTTCTCATTTCTTGCGCGGTCAAGTTTAGAACACTTTTACCTGCTATTAAGAACGCCATTTATGAGACCTGTGTTTTACTCTCTTGTTTCTTGTTGCTTGTCCATAATTCACACCCATAAGACAGACAGTACAGGCACCGCCAAAACTTTGTAAAACTTTAATTTTGAATCTCAACCTACCTTGTTTCTAAAAATACGGTTGATTGTCCGACAGGCCGTCTGGAACTTACCTAACTTAACATCAATTTCATTATTCCTATCGTAGCCAATAACAGATCTATTTTGCAAATCAGATTCGGTACGAGCAACTCGTCAGCAAACAACAGCACATTCAAATATCTGTCTCGTGATAACTTGATACCAGGGTTCACAAGATGTTTTCACTTCCTTACTAGAGCGTGAATATAAATGTTAAAAAGAGTACCCGATGTATTGGACCATTGTCTAACACCTTGATTGACAATCTTACAGTCTTTTTACAAATGATAATTATGTAGATTTACAGAAATGAAACCGTATGATTTTGTGTGCGTGCGCGTTTTACGATGTACAGATAGCGTTTACTAGATAACATTTTAATGGGGCGTTTGATGAGGTCTGCGCTTGTTAGTTCACTCGAAACCTGTTATTGTCACGGCCGTACGATAACGAAAGTTGACCATGACAGGCCGAACAGGAAAATTAGGGCAAGGAACCCCAGACAGATTTATTGAAGGAATTCCTGGCAGAGCTTATGACCCCGTGTGGCCGCGTGTGATATATTGAATCAGCGCGCTAACGCTCGCGCTCGCGTTTGCGCACTGTATCCGCATGCTACAGGTTTCTAATTTCAACAATGGAGAAAAATGTCAGCTCAGTGCCAATAGATGCGTGCGAGCGCCTCAGTACACGACACATATTTTTAGATTGGCGGCGTGTGTGTGTTAACTCGGTTTACCTTCACACATGCACACGACGACGTCAAACAACGACTGAAGTTTCTAATTTGGATGTTGACGGCTGTTACACGTAATAATTGTCGACTGGACTTCTTTGCGACATTCGTTGTTTTTGGTTTTAGTTTTAAGGAATGTTTATAGTGTGTTCGTATAGTTATATGTAAATTAATAGTTTTATTGTGTTGTGTCTTCTTCTAAGTGCAACAGCTATTGCCTCAGAGCTTGCACAGTTATCATTCAACTGGCCAACCGGTAAACATTTGGGAAGAATGAAGCAAGATCGCCTTCCCAAACTTGCCTTGAATTATATACCAACAGGGTATCATAGTGTGGAAGGGGGGCGTCCGAGGATGAGACGGTTTCCGTAACAGGCAGTGCAGCTTAATCCGTGAAGGTGAGATGATGATGATGATGATGATGATATAATGACTCTCGGTGTTTTTTTGGTCAACAGTTGTAGCCGTGTAGTGTGCTAAAACAAGTGTATTGCCACGTGCGAAATAGATTTTTCCGGTTCATTATGCAAATCTTTTTCTGCTTGTGCAAATCAGTTTTTGCTTTCTTTATCGGCTAGGCGTTTGCGGAACGTACTTATACTTAAAGGCGTTTGGACTTTGAGAATGTGACACTGGTACAGTTAAGAGCACGGGTATTTTTACAACCAGAATGTGAGCCCTTCCCCATCCCCCAGGGTAGCTCCCGGCAACCGTCGTGTCCATCTGTAAAGACGTACGGCACCGGATGTTCGTGCCTCGCCATTGCTTCCCTATCCTCCTGTCGAGAAATTCCCCGTGTCGAGAAGTTTTTAACGGGCGGATTAAATCTTATCTGGACAGTATAGTTCATAATTATATTTTTAAAACTGTTTCTAGTAGTTTTTTCTTCTCAGATAGGTCGTTGAGAGTACTTTGTAAATCTCGGTGTCTTACGCAACTATTAACAGGCCATCCAGAAACCCCGGTAAAAAAAATGTGGTAATAGATATCGTTATCCTGTTTCTGATCAGAAAAAAAAAACACGTAAAGCGATGTAACGGAGTGTGAACTTCTTGCCGTGTCTTATGCCTATTTGCAACGTGTGACGAGGTGTCTGTAGGCCGAGATATCATAACCACGTTCCTCTGATGGTCCAAACGTAAGCGTCACATGATAAAATACCGTTAGATTTTATGTCAACTCCATCCCCGCTTGCATTGAAATCAGTTTTACGTCGGAATCAAAACTTGCTCAGTTTTACAGGGAGGCGGATACTTTTTGTTACGTTCTAGGCAAGACAACGTTCTGTATGACGAAATCTGTCCGTCATCATATTTTTTTCCGTCACAGCTAATTAAAAGGTTAACAACTGACAGTTGCGAAGTTATCTCGGCAGTAATCACCGCTTTCTCTCTATGCTAACGTGTTTTTGTATCTGTCATTAACGGTTATCTGTTACGCAGAATAGATTTATATTGTGTTTTTATCTACAATTAAAGAACAAATGTTTGTAATTGTTCTTATGGTACGTTGCAACGATTGGGTCACATCACTATAATGTTGCAATAATATGTACAATAACTGTCCGTTGCGATTGATGTGCGTGATTGTTTATCACTAGTTTCTTGTTGAATTAGCGTTGGAATATAATAATATTGAAGTCGACGTGGCTATTGACTGAAAAAATACCTACGAGATTAGATGATAACGAGTCCTTAATTATAAGAACAGTCATAGTTTTAGGTGTGCTGCTTACATCATTTTTAAAAATGATAAAACTAGTTTTTTTATAGGAGGAAGACATGCAAAATTCATGTTCGTTTGTGATAAAATGAATAGAGTATGGACTTGGTTTGCCATGAATTCAAGTTGAAATTGAGGCAGATGTAGTTAGTTTGAACACTGGACGTTAGTTTTATGCACGTCTAAGAATAGCTCTTAAATTATATCCGTGGTGAGAATTCAGTTAAAGGTAAATGAAGGAATCTAGGAAGTTTGAGTATGGTAATTTCTAATTTTATATTCTGTTCATGCGTGCTCGCGTATGTGTAAAAACAATTGTAAACGCTCTTGAGAGAACTCTTGAGAATTTTCTTCTAGAGGTGACCAGTGACCAGCCAGTCTTCTGTGCTCCCCATTCGCGATCCGTACATTTGTGTGTACAATTCCCTTATTTCTTTCTGTCTTGGCATTTTCGCTTCTGCCTTAGGTTTTCTGTATTCTCACCCTCCTTATGCTCATTTGGTCGTCCCATCTTGCCCTTCCTCTGTACACTTGCCGGATTGGTGTTTGTGGTTTCCATTAGGTAAGTCTTTCAATCCTACTCTCTTGTTTTCTGTCTTTATGTCGAGCACACAGTAGCCTTTTTGTGAGTTACTAACTTGTTCCCTATTTGTTCTCTTCCTTGTCTGTTTGGACTGTGACCGCGTTTATGAATCGTCTGAAAAAACGCCGACTTCCTTACGACCTCAAATATAGATTCCTTATTACATTCCTTCGAGCTATTTTGAGCTCTGAAATTGTTTTTCCCATCTACGTGACTACTTGCCTTTTCCCACCTTAATAATAATTATTTCTACTATTTAAAGAAACCGAATTCTAGTTCTCAGTTGAATAATAAGATTGTTACTTTACTAAAAATGAACTTTATCTTGTGAAAAACTTACTTTTTTCGTCGGACGCGTTTCGGCTTAAGTATCCGCCTTCTTCAGCTTTTAGTCAGACTGCCATCATTTGTAATTACAATATAAATCACATACACTTTTTGACACAATTTTACAAAAAACAAACATCAAGTTGAATCCCTGCACCAATCCCCTTCCTCCACACACCACCCCCACTACACCTTCCACACAAAAACCGTTACGAAATGATGGCAGTCTGACTAAAAGCTGAAGAAGGCGGATACTTAAGCCGAAACGCGTCCGACGAAAAAAGTAAGTTTTTCACAAGATAAAGTTCATTTTTAGTAAAGTGATAGTGCTGTGAAAGAAGAGATGAACAATCAAGACAACTACAATAAGATTGTTGTCCAATGCTGCAGTGAAAATTATACGTATATATCGTTACGGGAACTTTTGCTCCCGCTATTTAGTTTTTTACGTTCTTCCGCCGCGCGCGTGTTTGGTGTGTGTTGTTGAGACTTGAAAAGCTGCTTTGCATTGTCTGCGTTAAAAACACATTATGAACATTTTTGAAATATCGCAGTAAACTTGTAGACTTGAATCTAAATATAATCTAGTTCTCATTATACCCGTATGCCTGAATAAATTGTAACGAAGAGACGTTTAACATAGTTTTTAAGTTTTTATTTTTGTATCGGCCATCTAAGGACCACATGCCAATTTAAATTCTTTATACTCTTTGTTCTTTTCTTTTTCTCCAATATTCTTTCATCTTTTCACTGTGTCTCTTCTTCCTGTCTTCAGTCCACTTTGAACCTACGTTTTTCTCTCTCTTACCCTGTACTCCTTCCATTTTTAACACTTTTCCCCGAAAAACGTCTCTCTCTATTGCTTCTTCTGCGTGTATATTATTTTTTTCTAAATCCTTTTGGACCTCTTTAATCCAACTTGATGTTGACTTAAAGATGTTCCCCCACAGATATTTGAAGATCTTCTTTGTTAACCTATTGTCGTCCATTCTATATAAATGTCCAAAAAAATAATAGTCTACTTTTTCTCATTGTTTCTATTATATTTTCTGTACTTTGATATATTTCATCATTACTTCTTAATTTCCAACCTTCTGAAGTTTTTCGTGGGCCTAGTGTTTTCCTAATAATTCGTCTTGCCAATATTTCTAGTTTGTCTAAATTATAATTCAAAGCTAGACATTCACTTGCATATAGGCACTCTGGCTTCACTACTGTACTGTAATGCCTTATTTTCGCATTTTTAGATATGTGCTTTTTATTGTAAATATCTCTAATTATACCATATGCCCTTTCCATCTTCATAGTTTATTTTATTATTGCAGCAGTTTGGGAACAAACGGTCATAGCAGCGTAGCCAAGATTTTTCCAAGCGGGTTGGTTTGATGATAAAAGCGATTGTAGGAGCGTAAGCGGTAGTAGGGGATTTACCACTAGACTACCTATGAAATACCGTTGGCGATCTACCTAGTCAATTAGGAGGCGAAGTTGTAACCCTTCTCTGGCCCCCGTTTTTCTCTGTACTAATTTGTATCGATATTATGTTATATTGTCCATTTATTGTTGATGTTACAGTAAAGTAATATATGTTGATATTTTGTATTGTATTATCATGAAATAAATTAATGATTCTACATATAGTGTTGTACGTATATCACCACCAAATTTGTAGCCTGCCTTATCGCGTAGACGGCTGTCAACAAGTAGGTATAGCTAAAATATTAGACATGAAACGGGTGTCTGGTTGCGCTGTCAAAAGATCTCATTGCGCATGCGTAGCTTTGTCGCGTTGTTTTCAGACCAATTGTTTTGTGTTCAGAACAGCGGCATGGATGGTGGATCACATTCTTGTGTGTCATGGTTGGTTACCTCACAGCCCACATCTTGCACTGCCGTCCCTACCTTTGCTACGATCTGCGCGAACCGTTTCATGTCGTACTATTTCATCTGTACTATATACCTGATTATATATTGTCGTTGACAGGGAACGATTACCTTATGTCGATTTCAGATTAGGAAGTAGTATTTATTGCGTACGACAGCGTGAGACTGATCCAACAAAGCGAACTCTGTAGCTTTCGAATTTCTTATGAGTGCTGGTAAAGAGTGTATAACCAGAACCAGAGCGTCAACGTTTATACCTACTTTCGCTTGTAAAGGAAGCGCAAATTTCGAATCACAGGAGACAAGCTAGTGCCATTGTCAAGTATTTTGTTTTGATGTCAGGTGCTTAGGAAGAACGTAAAGTCTTTTTTGAGATGGTGTACTTTTAGAAATGAACGTTTAACGAATCGCATTTTGTTAAAAGCATACCTTATCGAATTGACAGTCGTTTGAAGTCCAACGACGTCATTCGGGTGTACAGTGACATTAATTACTAGAGTAAACGCTGTAAATCATCACGAAAGCACTAGCCAGCGGCCGTATTTTAACCGCGACTCTGTCAACCGCCTTGGAACTGAAACAAAACACTTCGTCTGAAACGTTTGCAGTTTAGAGACAATAAGCTAAAAAATAATTAGAAATCTAAACAAAATTGAGTATGCGAGTAGAGAAACCCACATTGACACGCTGCAGATAACGAAGCGGTCGGATAACCAGGTGTGATCAACACACACACACGAAACATTAAAATGGTTTTCAAAACTATTAAAACATTAAAAAAAAAAAGAACGTTGATAGTCGAAATTCTTGTAATTTGTATAAGCATCTTGTATTCCATAACGATTTAGAGCATTGTTCCCAAAGTGGGGTCCGCAGACAGTTTTAAGAAAAATTAGAATGTACCGTAATTTTCTCCGACTTTTATGCTCTAAAATCTAAATTTTAGAATCTTAAAACAATTAGTAGAAGATTCCAGTATTTCTCGAGGGTTCAAACTAACTGTAATTGTAAAAGTAATTTCAAACTAATGGCTTTAATAATGTCTTTAAATCATGTCGTGCAGCAGATCTGTTTGTCAGCCGAACTGCCTAGACGTTTCTCTTGCACTACAAGAAGAAGATTCTTTAGCAGAACTTTCAACTGACAGTTCATGAAAATCACAGTTTTCGCAATTACAGCTAGCTGACGTCTGGTTACATGTAATGACTGACTATCCTGAACTCGCAAAAAAAGCTTTGAAGCTTTTAACTGTGCTTCCCTCTACTTATTTGTGTGAAACCGCACTCTCCCTGCTCACGTACTTGAAGTCAAAGTTAGGAAATAAACTTGATGTCGAGAGTGACTTGGTATTGAAATTATCAGACATTAAACCCAATATTGCAGAGCTAATTGTTCAAAAGCAGCTTCATTGCTCACAAAACTATGTTTGATATCGTTAATATTATAATTTTGCAAGTTAAGAGAATTTAACTAATATATTTTAATTAAAATATAACAGTTTCTATCATATTTACTGTTTGTTTTATTTCAGAAGTCTGACGGGGTCTGTGAATTTTTAAATTATTTGGGAGGGGGAGTCCGCGGACTGAAAAATTTAGGAACCACTGATTTAGAGTAACGACATAATATGTTTTCAATGATATATATGTCTTCGCAGTATATATCTTATAAACCTTTCACTGGTCGTGAATAAGAAGTTCGCACGATTATACCTTTGGATCGCACGATTGTATCACTTTGGATAAAATGCATTAAATACTGCATGAATGGATTGTCGTGTTAGCAGCGTCTCTATTCAGTTTGTTTATGGTAGGTAGTATGTCAGTTGAGCAACGATAATTTATGGACACAAATTTAAAAGTGTTAACATGTTTGATATTTACAACAGCCTTCCAAATACCGGCAAAGTAACTACAAAGAATTTACCTTTCTTGAATTTTTATGTCCTTTTTCAACATAAAATTTGAATTGTCAGAGACTAAACTCCAAGTAGTTTCAGATCTCATTAGTCGTAACACAGAAATAAAAATATATAAGACACTTATCAGACCGGTCGTTACTTATGGAGACGAGACGTGAACATTAACAAAATAAGAAACTAGAAACACTGAGAAGGTTTGAAAGAAAGATGGTAAGGCGTGTATATGGGCCGGTTAAAGAAGAAGACGAATGGAGAATAAGAAATAACCAGGAGATAGATAAGCTATTGAAGGATGAGGACATTGTAAGATTCGTAAAGACTCAACTAATACAACGGCTAGGTCGTCTAGAGCTGTTGGATGATCAGCGTGTGCCAAAGAAAATCCTGATGCGCAAGTCTATAAGAGCAGAAAGAGGGGCCAACCTAGGATAAGATGTTTGGATGATGTGCTGGAAAATCTAAGAAGAATGGATGTGAGGGTTTATGAGAGTCTGAGATAGAAGGTCCTGGATAGAAGATTCTGGAGAATATTGGTGTTGGAAGCCAGGGCTCACGTTGGGCTGTAGTGCTAAAGAAGAAGATTTCAGATACCAACAAATAAAATATAAATTTGTATTTTTGGAATTACTAACAGTTCTACGCTTACATCATGTGGCCTACTTGCAACAGTATTTCGAAGGTGTTTCAGTAAATGTAGAAAATAATATTTTTTTAAATTTTATAACTCACAATCGCAAAGTAACTAACAATGAATTCTCTTTGCCTTTTAATTACTCCACATAAATGTCAAAGCAAAGTAAAGCAATTAAAGCAATAAATAATGGAAACTTGTCGCCTTCAGATTTATCATTTTAAATTCATATTACTTAAATCGGTTTGCCATTAGTAATCATGAACGGGATCGCAATCACGCTTGGTTTGGCGTAAGTCGTCTTAGGATCAGAAGAGTATTCCAAAGGATGATGTGAACTTCACGTTGGAAAAGCAGTCAGACTCAGTTTTCTCCAAAGTGAAAGTGCAACAGCTGAGAGCTGTAACGTTTGGTCACTTTTCATAAAATTTCTCAGATATCAATCTGAGCAGATTTTATTGTGTCACAGTTTTTGTATTTGTACCATCTCACGTCACAAATACTTAACAACATTATGCAGCTGCTTTAACATCGAATAGCACCATTATTTCAGTTAAAATTTCCGTCAAAATTCATTGCAGCATAATTGTAACAAGGTTTCAGAGACGAAACCATACCGTGAGCTCTGTTTTTTTTTAAGAGAGCATTTTTGGGTGGCCATGAAACCGTGGAGGATGAACCCTGTTCTGGACAATCAAGTACATCACGAATTGATAAAAATATGTTGAATTTGAGAGGTGTCGTCAAGTGGTTTTTGGGGGGCAGATGGAATTTTTTGATGGCCATGAAACTGTGGAGAATGAACCCTGTTCTGGACGATCAGACAAATCACAGACTGATGAAAAAGTGTCGAATTTGAGAGGTGTCATCAAGTCAAGTCTGATCGTTGTTTGATAGTAACAATGATTAGTCGTGAACGAAATTTAAGTCGGTAGACTGTTAAAGAAATGTTAGTATAAGTTATGATTTGTGCCGGCTAGATATTGCTAGCTCCTGAATGCTTCATCACGATAACGCTCAGTGTCACATTATATTGTTTTATGAACATGTATTTGGCTAAAAACGTTGTCCCTGGTCTTCTGATTCCCGTGATCTTAGTCTACGTGATTATCTTGTGTTTCCAGAAATCAAAATTAGGCCAAAAGATTTCAGACGTGGGCAGCTACAGGCGTAATAGTTTAAGGCTTCCAGTACTGTTTCACTGAAAGGAAAACTGGCTCGCCAAGTACAGGGTGTAGCTTCTCCAAAGAATTACTTTGAAGGGGAAAGAATTGTTTTATAAACAGAATTATCACTGTTGCGAAATGAGATCAGATTTCCGATCTGACGATGAGCTGAGAAGCTTGAAAGCGCTAATCGGAGTAATTTTTCTAAAGTGGTGTGCAACAGTGATAATTCTGTTTGTGATTATAGCCACTAACACAACTTTCTTAATTAAATTGTTTTATAGTAAATAATAAATTGTATTCAGTCTCATTACTGTTTAGACATACCTTTGTACATTCTCCATAACCAATGTTGAACTTATTACCACAAAAATGTTAATTACGAATATTAATTATTTTATATTAAGAATGGAATAACGTGAACCGTTGTACAGAAACAAAAAAATCGATCCGTCGTGAAACGCTGATGCCTTTCGAGTTGGTAATAAACATAAGGAATCGACATGCATTAGTTAATTAAAACGTGTCTCGAACCGTTCGTAATATTTGAACTGCCGTCACTTTCCGTTATTGTTGTCGCCCATTCGACAGTTCCATTGTGACCCTCGACTGCGGTAACTTTGTGTTACTATAGTAACACTAATGTGAATTGTACCGAATAGTCTTTGTACCCCGGTACAGTTATTGTATTGTTATCGAACTTACCTTATAAACTGGAATTGTTTTATACAAACAAGAATAACTAATTGGGAAATCATTTGTGTGTAACGGAGAATATATCAAGAGAATGTTGTTAAGTTCAATACCGTTTTACACCAAACATTTCACCCCTCCTGAAATCAGATATCGTCAGTTGTTAGGCGTCTCATCGAAAGAGAGGAATACAAGTGTGTTATACTGAAAAACGAGTTCTTAATTAATGGAAGAGAACCAGGAAGCTTACGAGTGATGTGTCCTTAGCTTCCTTCCATATACATACATGTATGGTACTATTTTACATTGGACTGGCATTTTTTATTTTACAAATGAGTCAGTATTGAGTAAAGGTATCGAATTATTCAAACCAATTACAGGGTGGGGCAATGAGAACACCTATCACAACAGCAACTCGTTGAAAATTTTTGAGTCAAATATAGTATAAATACAAAGGTAATAAGATGCCATTTCACTTAGTTATGTTCATCGTTTGAAAACAATATCCCTGAAGTGACGCTTACATTCTTTAAGTCGACTGAAAAAGCTACCTCTACAGCATGGCTTGCGGAATCGCCTGAATTTCAGTGGTCGTGACTGGAAAACTTTAAACTTCAGATAACCCCACAAAAAGAAACCACACGCAAGGCAGGTCTGGAGATCGCGCTGGTCCAGGTACTGCACCAAATCTTGAGATCTTCGAACACAGGCCTCAACACTTACCCTTCCACATTTTCTGGCGCACGCACTGTTTCTACACTTGCTCAAATTGTTTTCTGTGTCGAGGAAGTGGTTCCAAGTGTTCATTATTTCCCATTTCGATATTGTTGAGCGATCTTGAATTCTTCCATGTCTGCCAAACGCTGAAATGATTTCTGAACAGTCTTTGTTTTGTTATACAGGAATCATTACGTTTTAGAAAACGTTTCTACAGCAAACGCACGATGTTCAGCTCGTTATTGAGCCAACTTTACTGAAATGGCATAGTTTAACTGAGGTTATAAAACTGAGTTATAGTTTAACTGAGATTTATTTATTGGTGCTATAGTAACCTAACACGAGCTAACACAAAATTATTGTGTTCTCATTGTCCTACCCATTATAATAAATACGCGCGAATATTAATGTGCATGCTAAGTTTTCGGTCTCGAAAAGCAACAGTTGTAAACCATAGTAGTGCAGTCGGGAGCAAACCTTTAACAAGTTTTGTAACCCTCGTCGCGGTAAGATTGTGACAGTGTGGTTTTTAAAGTTTTCGCCGTATCAAGTGTCGCGCGTCTACCTCGTCTCCGCTCAGAATCCCCGTTGTTGCACGGAGTCCTAGTCCTAGTCCTTGTCCGCGAATTCGAGTTTCAGCGTCGTGACGCATTCTTTACGTTTTTATCTCCTGACGCGGTGTTTTCAACAGCTTCGTGTATCAAGTGGACGACGACCTATCATATAAACACCGTTAGAGTATAGAAATGGTTGTAAATGACGTAGTTATTATATTATATTATTATAGTGTATTAAAAAAAATGTTAAAAGTAAATGTTCGTTTCCTTTTGGTGGGCGGCCGATCGTTTGTTAATCTTCCTTAACTGTAGTATGCGTAGGTAAATTAACCTATTAGTGTATGCAAAAATACACAGTCGAGAATGCTGCAGCGACTCTACAAAATATAGATAGTATGCGATGAGAAAAGTACGCAAAGCGACGCGCGAAAAACTCCGAACGTTCTCCGTATTATGTTTTTTAGTTCCATGTTCCATAAGGAAATGGAAGTATGGTGATGGGGAAAAAATCGTGTTCGAGATAAGGGCTGATTCTGACTGTATTACCCTCGAAACATGAAGAAAAGTCATTTTCCGAAAAGTGTCTGTGTGTAGAATTTTTTCTATGACGAACGATAACTGCCGTAAATTCAAACAGAATCAAATAAATTTTTGCATACGTCCCTGAATTGTAGAGGACTCAATTCCTATTGATTTTGGTGAAGATCGGTTAAGGGGAAGGGGTAGTTTACCTGCAAGTTTTATGTTTTAACAAGAGTAAAGTACTTAATTTTGATAAATAAAGTATCCTGAAAAGAAGGTCATAATAATCCACTGTAGTAAGGTAGATGAAATATCTATAAATGAAAAGGGTAGTGTATATCTATAAATGAAAAGGGGATAAATTTTTATATGTGTACTACGTTATCAGCAACAAAGAAGTAGTTTGTTGTTCCTTCCCGGGCTGTTTGGCCGGGTCCAATGTTTTCTCCAAAACCAGACGTTTCGGCAGTGCTATCGACTGGCATGATCAGTGAAAATCGAGCTCGATAACGGGAGGGGGATACGTTAGTGACCATAGTATACTGTAGTTAAGGCTGAAGCAAGAAGTAGAAAGAAGTAGTTTCTATGAAAATATTTCACTTCGAATATGTTTTTAAATATAAATCTTAGAATATTAGATCTTAAATATAAATTAGAACATTATGATAATAAGCGAAAACTGGTTCAGGCTATAAGGTAAAAATTTTACATGTTTACCAATATAAAACTCTTGTGTTCCGAGTCGGTAGTGTTATACTTTAATTTCAGTTTCCCGTAAATTCACTTGAGTGGACTGGACCAATAACGCCACGAAAACTTCGTTATTTAAAAATACTGTCCTTATGTACAACCTGTGCTGACGTAGACAGGCCCATAGTTTTTGATAACCATTGCCGTACGATATGTCGTGGCGGACGTATTCATGATACATAGGTGCAAGTCGGTGCGTCAGGCTGTGAATTTGCAGATAAGCGGTTAGCGATGGCGACCGAAATGTTTATACAGCTGATGTTTATTGCGGCGACCTTGAAAACAAATGTTTGGTCGTGACGACGTATCGCTTTACATAGATCCATTACGAGGCGTGCTTTACGATTATATTTATTACAAATTCATTTTATTTACTTTTGTAGATAACGATATTCTGCGTTAAATTGTATAAAAACTAAGTATAAGTGCCCCGTAAGAAATTACATGAATTTAATTGGTGCGTTAACTGTACGCCAGAACATAGTAGCCTACCGTAATAAGTATCTACTTTCTTCGGATCAGATTTGTCGGTAAACTGCCTTTGTACGCGTTTCTAAACATGTTTTTAATTTTTTTATCCGACAGAGTAACTTTATTGCGTCAGTTTATTAGTGTTTTTGCAGTTAAAAACGCGTTTTAAGTGCTTCTGAATTACTAATCTCAGTCACAATGGGTCTGAAGTATTATTATATTGTAACGACATACGAAAGGAGCAAAATTTAAAATTTCCATTGATGAAATGTCGTTCTCTTAGTATCAGCCGTGCACAAAGATAGGGTAAGAGTCCGTTTTTGCACGACAACACTACTCGATCAGGATACACTATTCAGGATGTGTTCTGTTGAATATTGTCCTGTGGATTAAGTTTCAACAATCACGTTTTTTTTTTAGTCGAGAACTCAAGTCGAATGACGGTGCATTTGGGATACGAAACGCTCATGTCATCTCTCCAGAAGTACTTTGTTTGCGGAACACATCCAAAAAGAAAATGTTTGATTTATATAGATTATCTTAAGTATATTCAGATTTACTTAATTTAAAGACTATTTAATTTGTAGTAGTCTTAAAAGACTATCTAATTTTGAGACTATGCAGTTAAAAGACTACGGGTATTTAATGTTCTACCGTACTTCGATGTCGTAAGGAGTAGGCTACTGCCGCAATTAGGTGCTCTTTGTTGTCACAGGACATAAAGAAACCTCATGTGGAATGCAACTCATTAGAGAGAGAGAGAGAGAGAGAGAGAGAGAGAGAGAGAGAGAAGAACCTAAAGGTATTTCAGCCTGAAGTTAAAGCTTTATGGGGAAGTTCGCTCTTCCTTTTATCCTTTGTAAAAGGTGAGAAAAAATGCTTCGTCTTTGAGTGTATTGTCTTGATTGACGGCGAAAAGATCGGCGTTATTTTTTAGTCCAGTATTTTTTATTTCGAAGTTCTGATTAATACGTAACAAAGTCTCATGTTGCGCTCTGAGTGATGTCCTAAGTTCATCACGTAAAATACCTCGTGTTTTGATTTCGTGTAAAAAGAACAATGCTATTTGGCTTATATATATTTAATGCACTTTCACTGCAAAATTTGTCCTTTTTCTTCTTTCAGATAATATATTTGTTTAATTGAAATTCAAAATGTTCAAATTAAGGTTGGTATTATGTTAAAATTAACCACGTGTGTTCATAAATAAGACTCCTGTTTGAGAACCACCGTGACTACGTGGAGGGGAGATAACCATTTTTATCTCGGATCAGCATTAGTTACGTTCGTAGTCTCTCTTTACTGTATTAGCGTTGATAAAAATAAGTAATATGCTTGACCATAAAAATGAGTTGGGAGCGGGGTTGTTGTCGACCTCCAAACAACACAATGTACGCCACAGTGGCATATCCTGTACGAGGTTAAATTATCTGCTTAACTGAATACTAAGCGAAAGAGTCTTTATTTTGTGCCCGCCTGTTGTCCGAGAAAGAAAATTTGTCAAAAATTAAAAGAAACGTTTTGTAAAGGAACGCCCGGATTTCTTCATAGGTGCGTTGAATTAATAAAATAAGTACGTTTCTCTTGTTCGATTTTGTCAGTTTCTTTTAAGATAATTTAGCTGACTTTGTGTTCTGTGGGGACCTTCGAAGTAAAGAGGTACAGTAGAACATAATTATCCGAATCTCTCGGGACGAGGGCCCGTTCGGGTAATCGATATTTCGAATAACGGATGGTAAATTGAAAACATTATTTCTCTTTACAAAAACAAAGGTTTTTATTACAAAATAGTTTCTAACATACTGTTATATAATTACAGCAACCTGTATACTGTACTGTAATGTATTACTGAGACTAAAAATAATTGAATTAAAACTGAGTGTAGTTAATAAAAACCAAAAGTTAATTTAAAGATAATTAGAGTTTACTGACAAACACTGTACAAAAAAAAATAATTAAAAATTAAAAAACAAAACAAAACAGTAGCATGGATTTACACTTTTTTGAAGAATTGTTCTATCACTGTCTGCTTCAAACCGATACCCCATTTTCTCGCTACTAAAGACTGAAGTCATTTAAGATTCATAAGCAGAATATAATCTATCTCGTCTTCTGTTTCGGCTCACTTTAGAACAGTTTCAAGAGCATCAAAAGCTTTTGCTGCCGTCGATGGTTTTGTATTAGTACCATTCTCCCCGTCTTCATCTGAATCTGTTTCGTTTTCATTACGTTCATTTAATGACTCAACTATCTCTTTATCGGTTATAACTGTACAGTACAGTAATAACTTATACTATACAGTTTTTTATGTTCAGTGAATATCCAATACGCCTACACGTGTCCATAGATTACTGTACAGTACAGTACATAATTGTACTTTTTAATGAATTCGGATAATAGATCGTTCGGTTAATGGATGTTCGGATAATCGATGCTCTACTGTACATTATTTGAAGCAATAACTGTTCTTTAAGCTCTCTTGACTAACGGTTCTATTTAGACGACATTTTTTTTCTGCAGTTCACGCAATAACTGGTGTGATGGCAGGCATTGTGTCAGTTGTGAAGACACAGGGATTCAGATAAACGTGCCAAGAACGTATATGGTTATACAGGAGAAATCGAGCTACTTTTAGGGAGTTACCGGAGAACAAAGTTTCGATTAACCTAAAAAGTTTTGGATGAATCGTTTGAAAAATTATCTAGCACGGAAACTTGGCAGACAACAGAGATACTGATAAAGCTCGAAAGAATGATAGCCGAAGGAAGTGAGACATCAGGAAGCGAATTGGAAGTGACGACCGTGTGTGAGTGTGAGTGTGTCCAGCGCACGCGGGTTTGTATTGTAACAGTGAATGCGGCTGGCACAACATCCAGCACCACGGAATTTTGTTTTACACTGTGTGTGTGTATATTTTTAATTCCCATCTAGATGTAAACAGGTTATAATTAGACGTGTCGAAGTAGAACAAGGGGTTCGGAAGGCGCGAACGCCCGCCCGCCCGCGCCCAACCATATTGTTGCTCACTCACAAGATGTGCAGCCTTTTTATATTAACATACTTGTTCCAATGTATATACAATCATTTTTTTATACTTTATCGTTTACCAGGATTCCATAAATAAAACCCCAAAATACAGTTGTTACTCTGCAGTTAAGTGTTTATAAACGCACTTCCAAGCTTTGTACTGACACATTGAGGTGTGAAGTGACGTCACTATCCCACGTTGACAGTTTTCACATATGTTACTGGTCCGAAGATTTGTTGCCAACAGATTGTCTCCCGTTTTGCTCATTCCATTTCGAATAGCTCCGAGTTTCTGTTATTCAGGCATTAATACTGCAGTTCTTGTACAATCAAGGAGAACTGCAGGTTTTGCAGCTACGTTATCGTACAATTAATATACAGCAAAAAACATATATAAATGAATAATATAATTAAAATTCCCAATTTATTCTAATCTGTGCTTTGTTTGTTATATCTTTGGTGTGCATATTGTATTTTATGTTTCGTATTTATGAAGATCTAGAGACATCAGTTTAGAAAGGGTATATATATTCTTTCTCCCTATTTACTTCCCGTTTCTTTATTCTTACTATACCATTACGTTAGTTCACAAATGAATACGCGCTACCTCCTACTTCAGCCAGTAATATGAAACGATGCTATACATTTTTTTGTTTTCAAATCGAATTGCGTGGATTTTGTATTGTTTTTCGTTTCATTAAGCGTAGTAGTAATCTATTACAGTGTCGCTTAGAGTAATGCATTAAACGACCGACGTGGTTTGAGAACGAAAAAGAAATGTTAATCTAAAGGAGTTAAGCGTTAAATATAAAACCAGACCGTGCTGCGGACTGTGAGCCTTGCAGAAGACGAGCAGTGTATTCGCTTTTGTACAGAAAGTAGAAAATAGTTTGTACAAAAATAATTAACTTTAGATACAGGTTTTTCATATTAATTAAAATGGCTGCAGTGGTTTTACGGTAAATTCAGATTTTTCCAGACGACAAGATTTTTTTTCAGATTTCAAGTACGTACTAACTTACTAATTAGCAGTCATTGAATCGCCGTCTATTGTGTTGACCAAGAATGTGAACACAACTGTTAGGGAAGAGTACACGAAAGTGTCGGGCGTGAAGGTGAAATCAGATTTTACACCAAAATTCAGAGTTTTCAAGAATCATAAATTAATAAATCGCTGTAAGACTGTTTATATATAATCCAACATTTCTTCACAAGGTACAATAATACAGACATTCTTCTTCTTCTAGTCCCTTATATTTTTTTCCTTATCAGAACTTTTCTGTAAGTTTCAGAACTTTCCATGAACTTCATCATTGTCTGTTACTGTGCCATCTACCTCGTTTCTAATCAGCCCTTGCTGTATTGTAACTATAAACTTGAACATTTTCAGTCAGTTCCTGAACTTACGATTTGTTACCAAGGTACTATTTTATAATATTTTACGACCGTTTGGTTAGCTTCTGCAATTTAACGTGTATTACGTACACACACTACACGCAACTTGTGTAGGTAAATAAAAGAAAGATTTCCTATTTTGTGTTTGTATCGAATTTGGAGTATTGAAATTTTTTGGGGCTGGAAAATTTCAGCAAAAATTATTATCACAAGGAGGCCCGTCTTAGTTTCCACTGATGCGGTTTTCTCTTCTTTGAGGGGGGGAAATGGCAGTAAATGAGCAGTACGAACACCATTTTAACATCAGTGTTAGCTATATCAAAAATATCTCAAGTTCTTCTGAAGTCATGCTCCTAGTTCCTTTTTTGTTTTGAAGAACATCTCTTTTTCCAGTTCCTTACACTGGGTTTTCTTATTCGGACTAAATTTTTTGTAATTTTTCTCAGCCTGAAATAAAGGTGTCATAAAAACTGGGTGTAGATATTTTGTAAGGTAAACAAAATATCTGTAATCAAACCTAAAATAAATGTGATTTTAGGGGAATAAGAGTTGAAAGGTAAGGAAAGAGAGGAAAGGACGTACCAGTCCTGTTCTAAAAGCGATCTAAGCTACAGGAAAACAAATTTTACAGTTAGAAAAATATCAAAAAATTTAAGGTTACAGTGTTTTTAATGTTTCTTTTTCGTTGTTTAATATAATTTTAAAGAGGTGGTGGCAGAGAATAATCATAAATAAAAAACAATCTATAAAAATTTGTTTGCCATTTAGACTTCCCTTAAAATGTACTGTTCGTCAGATTACAGTGAACAGGACAAACTGTTACTTGATTCCTGGCTTGTTGGGTTACCATTATGAGCACAAAATAATTATCTCTATGCTGAGTTATCGTAAACACTTGTTGATCGGTTTTCCCTTTCCATAAAAAAGCAGGTAAAAAACAGGAACTTGTTGATTACTTTTCTAATAAATAACTACTCCCGAGTGGTGCTCAGTAGTTTTATGTAATTGATGGACTACGAAAACTGGTTTTTCGTATACATTTATGAGTCCTGTACAAACTGATTTGCCTGTTAATGTTGACAAAATGTGTACCACTACTGGACAAAAATTCGAAAGATAATAGACATTGGTGGGTTTCCTTGAATAATGTATTTGCTTTGAACGTTACCTTGTATAAACCGTACATGCTTGCATAATGTTTCCTTCCCGCAACAGCTAATTGCCGTCCATATGTTTATCTACTGTATTGACGAGTTGGTCATTATGTTTATCTTTTGTCGTGTACAGTCAGCTGACAAACCGAGTCAGTGCGCGTGGAAACTTGTTTTACAACGACGCTTAACGACCAAATTGTTATCATGATCGATAGTAATACTTCATCATTTTTGCCAGTACTTCATAAAAATTGGGCTACATGGGTGTAACAGTTGGAGAGTCATACCGAAACTGACCTTGTATCCACAGTTTGTTGGAACTCTACCGCCCACTCATTTACATACAGAGAGAGAGAGAGAGAGAGAGAGAGAGAGAGAGAGAGAGAGAGAGAGAGAGAGAGAGAGAGAGAGAGACTTTTACGACCGAACAATGTTTTCATGTTTATATTTGACTCGTAAATGTAAAGTGAATGCACTTCGTTTAGTTCACTCCGCAGAGAAGAATCATCATTCTTACTGACACGAGTAATAGAAGTAGCAGTAATTTTAAATTATTTTGGTAAAGTATAAATAAGAATAGTTAGATTTACTGTTATTAGGTGTTTATTGATTAGAAAGTGGATAATATCTCCTGTATTCATGAAAAAGGTGATAAAAAATATGTTCGAATTAGACCTAGACAGGAATATACAGGAAAGTCGGGTATATTGGCAGAATCGTAAAGTGTTAATAAAAGAGGAGTACAGAGAAAATGAGGAAGAAGAGGACAGAATCTTAAAGCATTTAATAAAAGAGCAGTACAGATAAGATGAGGAAGAAGAGGGCAAAATCGTAAAGGATTTAATAAAAGAGGAGTACAAATAAAATGAGGAAGAAGAGGGCAGAATCTTAAAGCATTTAATAAAAGAGCAGTACAGAGAAGATGAGGAAGAGAGAGCAAAATCGTAAAGCATTTAATAAAAGGAGTACAGTAAAAATGAGGAAGAAGAGGGCAGAATCGTAAAGCATTTAATAAAAGAGGAGTACAAAGAAGATGAGGAAGAAGAGGGCAGAATCGTAAAGCATTTAATAAAAGAGGAGTACAAAGAAGATGAGGAAGAAGGGGGCAGAATCGTAAAACATTAATAAAAGAAGAATAAAGAGGAAGAAGAGGAAAGTGGATTTCGAGTTGAAAGAACGTACACCAATAACGTGTTCTGTTTTAAGCAACTGGTTGAGAACAACGTGAATATAAATCAAGAAAGTCATCTCATCTTTATAGATCTTCTCAAAGCCTATGGCACCGTACTGGTCTCCAGGTTATAGACAGTGCTGGAAGAAACTTATGTAAATCAAACACTGATTAATGCTTTGAGAAATTTAATAAAAGATAATTCTTTCCGAAGAATTTGTTGTCAGCGAGGGTCTTCGTCAAGGACGTTGCATTTCTCCTACCCTTTTTAAAATATAGGCCTATGTCGCAAACCATTACAAACGTGGAAAAGGAAAAGTAAAGGAATGCGAGTAGACCGTGGAGGAGTGTGTGGGGATTAGGCCCCTTTTATGCATCCGATTTATATCGTACGATAAGTTTTGCATCCGATTTGACTCCGATTTTTATCGTGCGTCAAAAATATCGGAAGTGGGTGTGAACAAACTCTTTCAGTGTTGCCATCATCAGTACTGAAAATGGATCTGTGCGTGTTGTATGCAACTTATTGGTTCGTTTTTATTAGCTTCGGAGGCGGGATCCCATAGTGCTCTCGTGTTCTGTATTTCGTCAATGAGCCTTTCTGTCTTCTATGTTTACAAAACAAATTAATTAAATCACAGAACGACGTGAATACCACTGGTTACCGCGGACAACTGGCCTCGCCGACGCTAGGCAGGAAAGTTGGCAGCAGTGTCTGAAAGTCGTACGATAAAAAACTAGCACGAGTGCATAAACGGAACCATTACGGCCCATGTATCTAGACAACTCGTCCGATATTTTATTTACCGCACGAGAGGAAAACGGTTGGACGCCACAATGGAATTTGGTGGAGTAGGGACATTGGTAAAAAGTGAAATATATTTATGATGCGTTAATTGAAGAGTAGCTTACCGTACGTAGCAGAAACATGGCCCCGTCAACCAACAAAACAAAAAGAATTAGAGGCGGTGGAGATGGAGTGCTTCGAAGATCCCTAAGAATTTCTAGATGGGACAGAATTTCAAATGAGAAAATTAGAAGAAAGATGGAATAAAGAGAACTTTGTTTCATGATACTGAAAGGAACCAGTTGATTTGGTACGGCCACGTTCAGAGAACGGGGGATGAGAGACTTCTAAAGAAGGTAGTGCAGTGAGGGGTTCCTCCTTATCGTTAGAAGCGGAAAAGACCGATTCAAAAGTGTTGAAAAACTGGTGATTGTTTTACTGTTTCTGGCAACTGTTTAATTCCATTTTCCATTGCACTAAATATCTAAATAGACATTATGAGTTAAGTGACAACACCCTCTCACACCCCCACTCCTCCCACATGTCACACACACACACACACACACACACACACAATGTCTCTCAGTCTTGGAAAGAAGGCATATTAGAGCCATGGTGTATGAGACCTCTGGGTGGAACGTGAAATGATCGTGTTGAGTGGATGTTAGGCATCGGACAACGACGAAGAACGTTTTTTAAAACGCGCGCGCGTGTGTGACGATTACCATAGTTCATAAATTAATTGAAATAACTGTTACATTCTTCATTAGACTCGTTTCACCCACTACTAACTAACACATCTTGGCAAGTAAATTTTAATAAGTTATGGAATTAAAGCGTGGAAGTGAGACTTTCATGTTACTGTGATTTCATTGCAAGAACGGCAGTATAATCGCAAACCGTTCACGAACTAATCCGACTATGTGTAAGTCCTCTTATAAAATGGATCTTATGGTGTTGTTTTTAATGTTGTCCTCTTTGTTTTGAAAGAGCATTATTTTAAAATAATGTATTGTTTTCTTTTTGTTTAAGTGTCTATTTATTTTGTGCATTTGTACACACAAATGAATAGACATAAGAATGAGTGGTAAGTTAAGCATAGCCTATGATGAAGCGGAAAGCAACACTACCAGAAATGCACGTCAGAGATACAATAGATACCGACGTTATTAAGAAGGAAACCCCCGATTACATAAAACTGTTTATATCAGTAATTAATCTTGTATCTCGTTTTTGCGTGTTCTAATAATAAGCTGACATACGTAAAATTTTCCCACGGTTTATAATTCGTAACAGTGACAGAGCTGACAATACGATTTTTATTGTAAGTTTTCATGTAGTGCATGTTAATAAACTGTGCATGTTGTGTTTTGTAATTCGGTGTTTCCTTATTATGTCCAAAGTAATTAGAGACAACGTCTGCAGGGTACAGTTATTAATTCGGTCATTTGTGCGTGTCGGAAAAGTTTACATTTATATCGCACGAGTACGATGACCAAGGCTCGTTATAGTATTTTGGAAACCAGGTTCTTCGGCTTATGTACGTAAAATGAATGTGGAATTGTTATGATTGAGATTGTGATAGGATAAGTTGGAGCGAAATCATCATCTTCATATCACAGTTAGGGTTGCCAGACGTCCGGTTTTAGCCGGACATATTTGGCTTTTTACAGTTTAGTCCGGCTAATTAAGCACGTCCGGCCTGTCCGGATTTTGTTAGGCTTTTTGTGTGACAAATTTTCACGTAGTGTTATGATAAAAGTATTACACATTTTTATGCCTGAAATAGGTACTAGATCTAATAAACAATGTTCGATTTTTGTTTCCTTTCAGTACGTTTAGGCCTTTTATGATATTGCTGTTAATCTCTGTATTATCATCAAAGCCGCGGCTCTCATCTTTTTGCGAACTGGTATCACCAAATCAAAGAGGCAGCCGTAGACTATTCGTGAATAAAGAGCCTGGCAGTGTCAACCAGTGTTTAGATTTCTAAGAAATTGTTTACATCTTGTTGCGCTACATTTATCTCTACGTCGGCGTTGAATTTGTGGTCACTTTAAATTATAAGTTTAAATTCTGAGATTTAAGTGTTCCGTTAAAAAATGTTAAATTTATTTAATAATAAAAGGATGGAGTTACTTCAATTTTTTTTATAATGATGATTACAGAGTTTGTCTTTCTTTTTTAAAGCATGTGTCGTATCAAGTTTGTATGTGTAATCATAATAAAGCTATCTTACGTATGAAACAAGCTGATGTCATTTTATTTTTTAATATGTTGTAGGCCTATATACGCAAGCACCTAATATCGAACGAACATAATAAATGGTGCTTTTTGATGTGAAAAACTGCTGTCCGGTTTTTCGGGTAAAACGTCTGGCTAAATTAACAGCAGTGTTCGGCTTTTCTGATTTTTGATCTGGCCGTAGGCAAGGTGCTCTCTTTTCCACCTTCAGAGATTCTCCATTTACCTCTTCCTGGGTATATCCATACACCTGTGACGTATACCCGTCCGGACGTGTTCTTTGAAATTTCTGAGTAAATTAATTTCCTCATTATAAGGTACCAGCCATGGGTAAGTCATGAAAGGGGCTGGCCCCTTACGAGCCATGACTTCCGGTAATGTTTATTCAAGGTTGTCTTCCCCTAGTTATACCCCAACACCCAACTGCTCGGCAGCAGCAAAATATAATCCTATAAAAATAGAACGCAGTATTACCGCCGACTAAATCAAACTAGATTCCCGCCTGTAATTTCCCAAATATAAGCCGATACAGGATCTTTTCCCTTACGCCCTAACTTTGTACTGGTGGCTACAGCTGCCCTCCACCAGGAATATTTATCGACTTTCCGGTCTAGACCCGTACAGTTCTGTATCACTAAGTTCATCTCTTGTAGGATGTGGCACTTCATCACGCAGTACGGTCTTGGCTGGAGAGAGGCTAAGGGGTCCTTTGGGAGCTAATATCACTTCATCCAACCCTGGGAACGTGCGAGGACCAGTGCCCAGTCAACCCAGTACAAACGAGTACTACCTTTCCAATTTCCCTCGACCCCAAGTAGGAGCGAAATGGGACAGGAAACTGTTCTTTCTAGCTTTTGAGACTGAATATGCCCACATCTAAAATCTAAAATGCGTCTGTATTTTACAACTCGATATTTGTACACATGCTATTTGTGTAGTACAGCTTCGTGTTGGATATTTAAATCTCAAGTTTTTGAAGGTACAGTATTAACTCTCAGTTGGAGTAGTGTACACGTTTGTCGTTGGTAGCTAATCAGAAAGTACAGTATTTAACTGTTACGCCAACGTTTAATTATTATATTATTATTTATTTTCTACCGGCGCGGCGTGTGGGGATGTCATGTAATCGCTGTAAATTTAAACACTCAGTCGAAGCCGAAACTTAACCTTAGATCGTGAGGTGCCCGAAGCGCTTCCGGAAGTCAGGACTGCACAGGTGACTTACGTGATCTGCTTCAAAATGGCGACGTTTCCGGGTGGAAATTACGAGGTTACGTCGGTAAACATTCGGTCAACGACCTGTCAAGAAACCGTACCGTTTAGCTTGATGATGTTTTCCAGACGCGGGACAGAATAGTAACAACAAATTTGAGTCATATATTGAATACCAGCTGGCTCAGTTATGGTCCTTCCAAAAGCTTTAACTAACCACTACATTTCTGAACGAGTAAACGGAACTGCGGATTCGCACATCAGACCGAGTTCGATTGTGTAGTGCTTGAATAAAGTCGCATCGCCGTTAAGTACAGGCCACCGGCGAAAAACTGGGACGTTCGCGTATGTGCCGGCGGGCGGGCGGGCGTGGTGTACCGCACAGCATTTTGGTCGGGAATGTACCCAAGTGTCACGTGTTTTGCAAGACAATATGCTACTAATCAAACAGACACGATGTATGCAGGTGACAAACATCCGCTACGTCACATAGCCCGGTTCACACACGTTTCCGCACGCCGCTTCTCAATCTCAATACAGAATCAATTCTGATTACTCAGACGGTGTAGTTTATGAGTCTTGTTAATTGCCGCCGTATAAAGACGACGTATTTAAAGACTGACTCTAAATTTTATTAGTCACCGGTTACTACGTTTAGCTGCTGATTTTGGCACACATAGATAGTGTGCATGTTTTTTAGCGGGTTGAGACTATTTTTCCATTGTTTCTTTTCTTAGACCGATTTTTACTTCCATGTTCCATAAAATGGAAGTATGGTGATGGCGAAAATATCGTGTTCGAGACAGGCCTAAGGGTTGATTCTGATTGTACTACCCTCAAAACATGAATAAAAGTAATTTTTCGATGTGTGTGTGTGTGTGTGTGTGTGTGTGTGTGTGTGTTGTGTGTGTAGAATTTTTCTATGGCGAACGGTAACTGCCGTAAATTCAAACAGAATCAAATAATATTTTGCATACGTCCCTGAATTGTAGAGGACTCAAGGCCTATTGATTTTGGTGAAGATCGTTAAGGGGAAGGGGTAGTTTACCTGCAACGTTTTATGTTAAAAGAAGAGTAATTTTTTCTGTGACGAACGATAGCTGACGCAAATCCAAACACAATCAAATAATATTTTGCATATGTGCCTGAGTTGTTGTAGAGGACTCAAAGCTTATTGATTTTGGTGAAGATCGGTTAAGGGGAAAGGGTAGTTTACCTGCAACGTTTTATCTTTTAACAAGAGTAAAGTACTTAATTTTTATAAATAAAGTATATTGAAAAGAAGGTCATATTAAAATGTTTTAGATGGAGTTAACCAGTTTTTATAAACGTGTGCAGGTCAGTTTATAAAACTTGGATAGGGTAAATAGGAAATAAAGATGCGTTTGAAGTAAACTGGTCTGGAGTCTAGTAATTTAGATACAGTCTCGTTCGTCGCCTAGTTTTATTCCACAAAACATTGTATCAGTTCGCAAGCCTTGACTACGTAGAAAACAACTAAACTGCAGAAACTGCATGACCAAACACATATAGCGGAATTGTTGAAAACGTAGTCAAGAACAACAATTGTTTCCTCCTAATATGATATCTAACAGTTTACACAGATTGGTTACATACAACTCGTAAAAATCTTATTGTTTACAATCGTAGGGTGGAATATTTTTATTGCGTAACGTTCAGCTTATTGGCGTTACGTAATTTTACACAATATAACGTGTTTATTTATTATACAATTTAATAGCTTTCATCAATCAGTTATTGGGGTTTTCCATTGAAAACTGTAAGTTAACTACTGACCTCGCTAGCCAACTTTCGGATTTTCACTGTTAAGAACGACGCTGGGCTCGTTTTCCCTAATAACACCACTCAAGTGCCCGTACATTTTCCTCAGAACAACAAAAGCATGTATTTAAACGAAAAGCTCTCTATAATCCAACTGCAGAAAATTTTATGCCATGTTCTTTCTATAATGATTTTACTCATATATTTGTCTATATCAGAAAAGAATTTGCCCAGCCAACAGTATATAGTATTCATTCAGTTATCGCGGTGAATGAATTAAGCTCGATTAGTACAGTTGATTTAGCGCAGTCGGTAATATTTTCCCAATGAAACAACTTGTGCATAACACACGAACAAATACAAACGGTCACGATACGAAAATTTTGTTCAGTGTAAACAAGCAACGCTGGATTTGTAGTAAAAAGTATTGTGTACAGGTAAAAAGTATATTAGGCAGGTATCTTTTCTAACTAAATGTCATTAGGAGCATGTACATCAACACAGTGATCATAGTAAAAACTGAATCTGGTAAAGTTCTTAAAGAAGTGATAAATAAAGGAGTCGGACAAGGCTGTAGCATTTCACCCACACTGTTTAATTTATATTTGGACGATGCTGTTGGAGAGTGGAAGCAGAGGCTAGAGTAACTGAACTTCAGTGACAGTTTCAGTGAACGTAATTTCGTCGAAACTTTGATGTTTCCTGACGATCAGATCATAATAGCAGACAATGAAAATAGCCTGCTGAGGGCCCTCTGTGAATTGCAGCAGATAAATAATCAGGCGTATGCTCTGGAAATTTCTGTTATCAAGACTAAGTCCGTGGCTTTTAAAGGTTGTTTTCCTGTAAGGTGTTAACTAGTACTGAATGATCGACTAATTGAGCAAGTGCACTCGTTCAGGTTCCTGGCGTCAATGTAGAGTCAGTCCATAAAGTATCAGCAGTATGGAAGCATTTATCAGTGATGACAGTGTACTATTGTTCTAATACTACACAGTATGTTTACGATATGATGACCTACATGCAGTTTAAATATATGAATGGCAGTTGACTTAAGAAAGGAGAGATTGTACAGAATAATTACCGAATGTTTAGTACTCAACGAAAAACAAATATTTATTATATCTAAAACCGATTACCGATTTTTGAAACACCGTTAGTTACGTATTGTGTGTATTAACTGCTGTACATCTGAGCAATACGGACGTTGAATGGAATACAAAGTAAAATAGTGTAGTTGAAGAGGAAAGGAGTAGCACTAGTTTAGACCGTGGAAGCAGAGTTAAACAAGTAGCTGTAATAGAATTAGCATCAGGGACTAATTCAGCAAGCAATTTGGGGGGGGGGAGACTTGCCTTTCGGGGAGTTGGACCATTATGTAATGGTGTACAGTATAAATGATAGGAATGAGTGCAGATAAAAATACAACGCGGTATTATCAACACAGTAAATTTATTAGCATACAAGTATAAAATCTTATCTGTGTTTGTCCGTTCATTGTTCTTTTAATAACATTCATTTACAGTTTAAAGTACATACTACTCATTTAAGTTATCAAACAAAAATTAATATGGTGGTAAGGTACAGTTACAATTTAAAGTAATTTTAGAGAAAAACTATGAACTTACATAACGTGATATGAATGTATCATATTTACAATCACAGAACAATGAAAAAATTTCATCTGATGTCACCATTAAAATGTCGCTATGGGTGTAGATTAAAATACCACTACCATAAAAATGGAACTTTATACACACAGTAGAAAGAATATCAGTCAAGTTGCACATGTAATATCCGTAACCAGCTTTTCAAGAGTATCGTTTACACAGTTTTGTAAAGTTCAGTGGAATATTTTACGAACTGTAGCGATCTTCGTTACGTTATGTTTACGTGTGGTGAGGGCCCATTCCAAGTGGAAAGGGCGAAGGTTACGTGTATTACGTTGGATTAGTAATGCGTCACACCAGTGTACATTTGAGCGTTGACCAAACAAATGGACATTATGCTTGCGTAACTGTAAACACGGTGACAGCCTGCCAGTTGTGCGGGCGACAGTTGATAACACTATCATCAATAATAGCAGCCCAGTTAGGTCCACGGATACTAGAATATTCTAGTATCCGTGGTTAGGTCTACTTGATACCGCCGCGCCGGAGGGGGAATGTCACGCTAAAATTTTGACGAGGTGAAAACAAAATTTTTGTAAAAAAAATCGCTTCTCTAACTGAAAGTTCTGATCAATTTGTCAGTAGGTTTTAACTTTACCCTGTACGTTTATGAAATAAATATTATAATGTTGTTAATACCAAACAAATTATTAAACATAGGCTTTTATAACAAGTTTACATATGTTAACCATATCTTATCATGGGGATGCAGGAATTCGGAGTTATTTTCATATTTATATGCTTCATATAACATTTCAGAATTTTTTTTAACAACAAACAGTAAATTGTAAAGTAAATATTACAAATTTGATTCGAATGTAGGCTACAGTTTACCTAACAAAATGAATGTTGTTACCTAGACTAACAAAATGAATGTTGCTGACGTGTAAGAAGAAAGGCATGCAGTCGTAATTATCAAATTTTGTATTAAAATTAAGTTTCGTATACTTAAGCAAAGCAATGCGGGCGGTTCGCTTTTGACGCAGTACCGAACAACTCTTCTGTACTATGCAACCATTTGCTAGACTTACGCTTATTTGGTGAGTAATTATAATTACGCCTTTACTATTGCGATTAGATTCCACGGGTTATTTATTTATTCAAGTTGTGCGTATAAGAATCAGAATGTAAAAATGACATCAGATAAGAATTGCATAATATTTTATACAAATTGTAATGTAAGGTTTCGCCGATACCATGATGAATCAGATCAGATTAGTGCTTGGCCTCAATTGCGTTAAAAAGGAGTTGGAAGTGACCAAGGGTTACAGAATTCTGAGTCACCTGTGGAGGAGATAAGTAAATAAATTAAACATGTCTTCGACATCGCGTAACAGATTTAAAATGAAATAGTTTAACGACAAAATGAGATTATCGATTGATATAAACTGTAATATTGTGTAGAAAACTATCCAGTTTTAGTTGACCTTTGTTTTATCAGTGGAAAGGCTTTCTAGAAACTTTCCATACAAACTGTCTGTTGTCAAATGAAATCGGATAATGATCCGTAGACTTACACCAGCCACAAACAAGAGAAAAAGACAAATTGAAAGCCTTGATTTTACTTGGTAAAGCTCTACAGGTAAGGTAAGAATCAGTAGGGATTCCTCAGAGCAAGCAAGGCAAGCAGTGCTTGCCCAAAGAAAATCAGGCAAAAGTAAATGGTTACATATCGAACATTAATGTTGTCATCAAAAACTGTTTCACATGCCTTCTTATCTCTCATCTTTTGAAAACCGGCGGCGAATTCATCACCTATCTTACTGTCAAAATGCTACTGATGACTTGATTTGATCAAAGTCATTAATATCAGTATCACTTCACTTCCTGTTTTAACAGCTGACCGAGCGCTTCGCTCCCAAGGCAAGCACTTTAAAAAGTGCTTCGGTGCACTAACCTGTTTGAGGTTAGCTTTTGTATTGGAAGTTACAAGTAAAGTAAAGTGCCGGTGTGCGTCTGTTTGTATCCGTCCTGTGAATTATGTGTGATACAAGTTCAGCAGCTTCGACATCGCAGTGCAGGTGTTATTCACTCCCTTATACAGAAACCTTTTAGAATGCGTTCCTATGAAGAGAAAAAAGAAATAGCAGCGTGTCCACGACCACAGTCTGAATTAACTACCTTAACCAAAAAATTGAACAAAACGCAGGTAACAAGACATTTCAATACCTCTTACTACAAGAAATATTCTTGGTTATGTGGGTGTGCATCTAGTCTTCTGTATTTTGGTGGCCTTGTATTTGTTTTGCTAATCCAAATGATATTAATAATGTTTGGTTCAACAAAGGTTATACTGACCTCAACAATTTAATTAATGCTAGCAACCGTCATAAAAAATCAGAAGGTCATGTCAGAGCTTTTTTGACGTTTAAAGAATTCGGTAAAACTCGAGTAGAACCCAGCTTGATATTCAACATAAAATTGAAATTACTAGGCATAACGAAAAAGTGACAAAGAACCGACTCATCCTTAGACGTTTCATTGATATTACCTGTTTTTTGGCCAAACAGGAATTAAGTTTTCGGGGTCATGACGAATCAGAATCATCTACCAATCAAGTCAACTACAGAGAACTTGCTTCTTTGCTTTCGACATACGACCCATTATTAGCTCAGCACTTGGATGAGGCTACCGTTTTCACTGGTCTTTCATGTTCAATACAAAACGACTTAATTGATGCTGTAAAAGATGTGGTATTTAATAAAATAAAAAATGAAATAACTGCAACTGATTTCATTTCAGTAATGAAAGATGAAACGTCTGACTGTTCAAAAAAGTCTCAGTTAACCACGGTATTTAGGTACTGTAACGACCAAGAATTAAAAATTTTTAGTATGATCGAAAAGAAGTTACATTCAGCAAGACACCCCTACACAGGCCACGAGCAATAAATAAGGAACAGTGTGACGAGGTGTCAAGTGAACGTTTGCTTCGGACAATACAAATACGCTTCACATAGCTTTACAATGGGGAACAAGGTTGGCCGTGACAGACTCGACTAAACCGAGATTTACAGCCTGCAAAATGTAAGATAAAAGAAACTGTGTCAAGTACCAATTTAGAGAGAAACTGTGACGGACACACTACCGGGTTAATTTGAAGTGTACCAGTAATAAGAAAAGGGTGTAAGACCCACAATGGTATGTACCCTGTATGAGAACGGACATCGATATCTAAAAGAATAGAATCGAACTTGTGCACAGCAGAGGAACGTCTTACTGGCGACAACTGATATTTACGACAGGGAGAAGGAGTGCCGTTTTGGAAACGACGACACGCTGCGCCAGGACAGCGATCGGAAAAGGGGTCGAGGGCAGCGAAACAATAACGAAAGACGACACATTGTTTGCGTGAGAACTGCAGCGAGATCCGGAGTACGCTTAGACAAAGACTTGATGGACAACCAAGAAATTGCTCCTGTTCTAGGAAAAGAGTACGGAGGCTTTCGACGCGAACTCGTGGGGAGACAGGATACCCAATCACAACCCAGCATCTACCCAGAGAACAGGTGGAGAGGACCGTCGTCATCATGGCAACGGGAACGTCGAATGAGAAGTAAAGAACGATAGTCTGGCATAAGGGTAGGAGATCTTCTGTCCTATCATGTTCGACCTGAGGCGTGTTTTCCAGAAGAGTGCATTGTGGTAAACGATGCTTGATAAAAACTGTTTGCAGAGCACGCGGGAGGACAGTCTTTCATAAATTTTCAATCATATACTTTGAGCGGTCTTCACGTACTTTTCAACAGTCTTTTTATAACTTTCAACAGTCGGTCGTCATACAATTTTAAGAATCTTCATACATTTTATAACAGTCTTAATACAAAGTTCGATTAACATACGGACAGCAGTGGGACTTTGAAACTCTGCTACGCGACATATAATTAAGTGACTTAGACATTTCGATATTGGCGTGTATTCGGTAATAGTGTACCTACAGTGACTAAAACATGCGACATACGCCAGTGCTTAATAATTATAGAGTTCTTTATTATACTCAAATTCAGAACTGAACTAACCAATCGCACTTTCATCAATAACCGACGCGTAGAACTATTGTTAATGTAATACCGGACGACGAAATCGTAACGTTGTACAGTGCGGCGAAGCGATACAATATCATTTGGAACAATTACACCACGGCATCAAAGACACTAAACATTAATGTACACACAAGAAGTTCAACAATAGACAGACAGATATATACACCATAGTTAATGATGAACTTATCCTCACGACACATAATTTCATAACTCGATCAGTAACAGCCGAATCAACAGAATACACACACAGCGCGAGTGAATCTGTTCTGCGTGTGTTGAGTGTTAAGTGACATCACAGCTACGCAGCTTCCCACATATGGACCAGCAACGAGAAGGAGTTACTCCGATGGAAATATCGGATAAATCGCTTTACAAGTAATCTTTATGCTATTCTTATCATAAGAACTCTACTGTCCTGTCTCTTTTCAAGAAACACCTCTTGAGTATTTAAATTAAATATGATAAAATAATTAACGCTATTCATCTGAGGCAAGCAATGAACGCATTAGTATAAGATTTATTGTTTGACTATTTGTGTTTCCTATATATCGATTGTATTATATATGTATGTGTATGTTTTCCAGCAAACAACGTATTGGATTCGCATTGTAATTTGATATATATACATGTGTTCTTTTATGTTCTTTTTATGAATGTATTTACAGGGAATCATCCATATTTTATATATTGAAGTCTCTTTATCTAATGATATGATGTTAAATAAATAAGTGTTTATTTTATCCAGAATATATGCGTTCATTATTGTCAAGTTACCTCAGAACAAGAAAGTAATGGCACTTGAATGATTTATAGTAGTTTTATTAATGTATACAACAATTAGAGTCTCCATGCAATAATTATGCTAACATAAAGGAACTAACGTGTCACTTAGCTTCAATCAGTTGATATGAGTAACCTAATTGAGTGATTACACGATCTCATTATGCAATTACTATATATTTACATAATTAATTAATCACAGTTAGCATAATAATTAACCCCATTAAAGTTGTATATGGCTCCCAAAGAACGTGGGGCTCGGCAATCACAGATTAATTAATTCATTATTGTTAGCATAACTCCCACAAATAGTTGTATTTGGCTGCCCAACGCGTGGCATATCTTTGTATTTGACGCTCTAGAACACGGGGCGTAATAGGAATTAACTCCCACATCATTGTAGTACATAGATGAGAGTGGTACAGTGCAGGAAAGATTTCTAGGTTTTTCTGATGCCAGTTCCGACCGTTCTGCTAGGGCACTTTCAGAGCACGTCATTGAAGTTGTAGAAAGGTTAGGATGCAGTTCGAAAATCGTTTGTCAAACGTACGACGGGGCTTCAGTTATGTCTGGAGCGTTGTCTGGCACACAGCAACGAGTCAGAACTCATTTTCCCTCTACAATTTTCGTGCATTGTTTTGCCCATGCGTTGAATCTCATCTTAACACAGTATAATGTATGAATTTACTACAATTTCTTTGGGAGCCAATTCATACAACGTGCAATTATGCTAATTTATGGGATTTAATTATGTAATTATCCAATTAGGTTAATTTATGTCAAATTAATTTAAATTACGTAATATATTAATTACTTTGATGCGATTGACTGTGTTATTAACGATGTAGTGTTGTGGGCATAATTACTGCACTGAGACTCTTAAAGTTGTATAAAAACCATATAGGAGAATTTACTACAAATAATTCAGTTGACGTTAGTGTTTGTTAAAAGGTAAAATGACAATAATGAACGCATAAAAACTTAGCAAATAAATACTTATTTATTTAACATTATTCAAATAAAGAAAACTTCCGATATATGGATATAAATTATGCCCTGTAAGTACATTCATAAAAAAAACATATAAGAATACAAATTACAATATGAATTCATTACGTCGTTCGCTGAAAACACACATACATATATAACACAATGAATATACATAAACATAGACAATCAATATATTAATCTTACACTAATGCGTTCATTTTGCCTCAGATGAATAGTTTTATGTTTAATATTACCATAGTAATTAATCTAAATTCTCAAAGTGTGGTTTCTTTGAAAAGAGTCAGGACAGTAGAGTTGTTATAACAGTAATAACATGAAGATTTACTTGTGATAGTGGATTATCCAAAAACTCCATCGGTGAAACTCCTTTCCACTGATGATCCAAATAAGTAAAGGTTACGTAGATTTGATGCTTGTCATCACTTAGCACTCGCGGATAAGATTCACTCGCGGTGTGTGTGTGTCCTCCGTTGGTGTCGGCCGTTAATATGAAAGTCTATAAAGTTTTGTGTTGCATAAGTGTATTCATTGTTAATGATCGTGTATAGATAACTGTCTACCGTCAAACTTCTTCGTGCGTCTATATACGTTAATGTATTGTGTTTAGTTTACATGACGTATTGTCTCGGTATAATATCGTGCTTGAATCTTAGCGGTAATTATAACACTTCACACTGCGTTACCGCGGTACACTTCCGTAACTCGGTAAAATATTGACGTAAACTTTTGTGAGTCTGTTATTAAATGAAGACTGATTAACTTGTGAATAATTAACTTAGTTCTTAACGAGCGGTAGCTGAGTAAAACTGAGTAACTGAAAGTTTTTAACAACTGAAGTATACTGCATGATTGAGTAACTGCTAATACACTATGACTGAATAACTTGTGAATAACTGCGTAACTGAGTTTTTAAAAAAGACTGAGAAATATATTAAGACTGCGAAATCTAGTAAGACAGAGAGTTATAGTAAGACTGAGACTCCGCGTGCCCTGTAAACAGTTTTTATTAAGCTTCATTTACCATAATGCAATGTCCTGGCAAATACGCCTTTGGTCAATCACGATAGGTTAGATAATTCCTACCACTACGAAGAACTATGGTTCTCGACCCCTGATTCGTTGTTCTCGTTGCCCTCATGACAACAGTCCCCTCAACTTGCGTCCTGGGAAGATGCTAGACTCTGGTTGGTTATCGGAATCCCCTCAAGTACACTACGAAAGGGCTCCGTACCATTTCTTAGAATGTAGAGCAATCCCGCGCCTGTCCATCAAGCTTTTGTTCACGTATGCTCCGAAGGTCTGCTGTTATTCTCATGCGAACAATACGTAGCATTTCGTTATTGTTTGACTTCCCACGACCCTTTTTTGTCAATTAGCAGCTCCTTGCGTGTCGTCATCCCCAAGATGCCACTCCGGTTTCCCGTCATAAATACTAGTTGTCATCCTTACGATGTTTTCATGCTGTGCGCACTTCCTGGCTGCATTTACTTAGTGTACACTGCTTTGTCTTCATACGGGGTAAGACTCTCCTAAACCCTTTGTGTGAGTATCCTTTTCTTATTGCTGGCACGCTCCAAATTAACCTTACAGCGTGTGTTCGCTACAATTTCTCCGTATCTACGCCACCGTACTGTATCCATTGTTTAGTTTGTTGTGGTGCTGTAAATCTGAGTTGAACCGAGTCTGTCACAGACGATTCTTACTTTCTATTGTAGTGTTGTGTCAGGCATTCTCCCATTGTTTCCTAGCAGGCGTCCAGTTGACATGTTGTTAAGTTGTCCCTTTATTTATTACTTCTGGCTTGGGTTGGGGTGACTCGACCTGTGTAACGCACTTGTCGATCAAAATTTATAAAATTAAAATTTTGGTCATTACAACAGTCAGTAAGTTTTATCTCAGAATGTCGAATTTTTTTCTCCACTTTGGGTGGTCTTGTTTCATTTTTTCTCCCTCTTCTTCCAGAACGTATTTACTCGATTCAGTTGCCCGTAAAAGGCTTCCGCCCATGGCACCAACTCGGTGGAATTTCAATGATAGACTGGTTGAAACCGTGTGTCATTATAGGCTTGACATCATAAATGGTTTTTGGGAAATAGTAGACAATGAAAGTGAATGGGAAAATGACGCTGTTTTTAAAGCTAGGGGTTTCATTAACTTTCTTCAGTCTTTCGAAACTGTATTTCTTTTAGTTATTCGAAAACATTTACTCAAAAACTGGTCATGTGTATAATATTCTGCAGACAAAATCACTTGATATTTCTTACTGTCTCTCAGAAGTAACTTCTACCAAACAATATTTAAATGACTTGAGATCTTCTTTTTTCGACGACCTCTTACAAGAAACTACTGTTCTTGTTGGGCAGCCCACCACCACCACTAGGAGACAAGCTGACGTAGATCCAGTTTTGCGGTTCAGGAGATTGTTTAATGAGATCTTGGATGTTCTGATTGTCAATATTGATTCTAGGTTTTCAAACCTCTCTCAACTTAAGTTTCTCGAAATTTTGGATGCTACTAAATATAGTGATTTTAGAAGAGTATTTCCTACTGAAAGTTTGAACTGCCTGGCTACGACTTATTCGGGGAAATCTGACATACCCATACTTAGGACAGAACTGAACATTATTTATAGCCATGACAACTATCAGAACAAGTCACCAGTGAAAATATTAGAAACTGTTGTGCAAAACGACCTTCAAGAAGCTCTCCCTGAGTTGTGCAAGCTCTGTAAGCTTGTTCTTACAATCCCAGCTACTTCTGCTAGTGCTGAAAGGTCGTTTTCAGCCCTGAAACGAATTAAATCAATTCAGAGAAATACAATGGGGCAGAACCGTCTGAGTTCCTTAAGTTTCTTGTCATGTGAAAAAGAGTTATTGGAGGCTATAAGAATACCTCGAGAAGGGTTTGATTTTTACGATGAAGTCATTAAACAGTTCATCAAGAAAGAAAGACGGATGGACATATTTTCAAATGATTCTGGTCAGTATCTAGTCGCATTGAAGAAACTACTCTACTGACCAAAAAATGTCTCGGAGTATTTTCTTCTGTTTTCTCTTTTGATCCACATGGTTGGGAATTTGTTGGGGTGGATCGGGTAGGACACATGTGGCATACCTCCCCGCGGTGTGTCCTGGGTACTGGCTGCTGAAATCATAATTTTTGTAAAACTAGGTAGCTTGCTAAATGACACTTTTATAATCCTCATACTAATTATACTTAATGAATATTTTTCTCACAACGATACAAACAAGTGTGTACCTGAATATTTTGTAATGCTTTTCTAGCACTGGAATTTTATGTATGTGTGCCTATGTTGTGCCTAGAGTCAATGCTTGCCCTACCCATCAGGCCAAGAATCGCCACTACTAAGAATGTTTGAGAAAAATACATAAGTAGGATAAATGAAAGTTAAATGAATTTGATTAGTTTGTATTAATACATGGAGAACTGAAAACGAACATGGCTCAAAAACGGAGCTTACAGAGAACATCTTCAGCACTACAGCCCAACGTGTGACCCCTGGCTTCCAACACCAATCTTCTCCAAGGTCTCCTGTCCATTGCCATCTCTGTGTAACCCCTCACATCCATTCTTCTGAGATCTAGCACATCATCCAACCATCTTCACAGAGAACATACATGTGGTTTATAAATTAATGCATTGTCGGTAAATAGTACAGTGCAGAAGGATAACGAGACAAACCGTAACCAGAAGTATAACAGACGGATTGTCGGAGTATCCGATAAGATGATGAAGGTCTATGAATTTAACATGTGGTACGAGCGTTTTAGAAGTAAACTGCAGTTTGAAGGTGGGAGAATCAGTATAACATTTAACGGAAGACGGAAAATGGAAAGGGTTCGTTGAGCTAGACTCTGAGAGGCGCTAGAGAATAATATGTAACAAGTAAACCAAATTCATTGGACGATATGGATCAGCCCCACTGCCGCTACCGGTACATCCTAAATAAAATGTGCTAGCAATAAATATGGAAATGCAGTCCATACGAGATAAGGCACGGAGACAAACCCAGAAGACGGGAAACAAGTGCCAGATATTGAAATATGTGAGCAGTGGGGATATTGACCCCTGTCTGGTCCAACGTTATCGTTAAATTTTGCTTCGTTCCCTTCTTCTTCTTCAGGCTGTTGACCTTACGATCCGTTGCGCACTCCTTGATCCGACCATCTTTTCTTTGGTCTTACAATATTCCGTCGTCCTTTAGGATTATAGACCAAAATTTGTTTTGGTATCCTGTTCTTATGCACCCTTTCAACATGTTCTGCCCAGTCGTGTTTGTATTGCTTTATGCTTTCGTTTAGGTAAGGTTGTTCCTTATATTTCTTAGCCGGTCCCTCTGTGATACTCCTAGGACTGATCGTAAAAATCTCACTTCACTAGTCTGTATCCGGCTTTGGGTATTTGCGTTCAGTGTCCAAGTCTCACGGCCATAAAGACCGCATGACACTGTCATTTCTTTATGTTATTCTTTTCAAAAGAATATCTCTTCTGACCTTTCCATTCAGTGTTCTTCTGATCGTTCCACACATATGTTTAAACTTCTCTATTTTTTGTCCACATCTATCTCCCCAACATAAGACAAGTTACATCCAAGGAACCTGAATGAGTGCACTTGCTCAGTTAGTCGATCATTCAGTACTAGTTAACACCTTACAGAAAAGCACCCTTTAAAAGCCATGAACTTAGTCTTGATAACAGAAATTTCCAGACCATACATCCTGATCATGTGCTGCAATTCATAGAGGGCCCTACGCTTCGTTCCCATGCAGATTTAAAAATGAACTTATTTAAAATAGCATCTTGGTCAGGCACTTCGATAATGCACCTCGGTCCCACTTGCTTTCATTATAATAAGAAATATTTTATATTGAAAGTATTTTTATGTGAAGTAAAGTAATTCTTGTTAATTCCCCTCCACATACATTTTCAGATAATTTTTTTCGAGATATTTGAGAGGCTCTTGTTAGGACCTCTCGGGCTGTTATGGGGCCAAGCCCCCTTCAGCCGTATGGGTAGGTTTGTTTGGGTTGGATTCGCACGCCAGCGCAGACCGGCCGACGAGAAGGTGGTGGTATAGCAATATTGAAAGTTAAGGGCATGGAAATGCGCGAAACGCTTACGGTCAGAGGGGAAAGGCGATGTGGTGGGAGTCGCTATGAGACGTGAGAAGAAAATTGTTATCAGCGACGGTGCTGCCAACCTATGGATATCGTTTCTAATGTAACAAACATTCGCGACTGTTAAGGTTTGTTTGTAAATGCGTCACCACGAATCTCTATATCAGCGCGCGCACGCGTGTGTGTGTCTACAGTCACACAGCTGGCTTTAAAAAAAGAATTATACTTTATTGTTTCCGACGTAAATCAAATAATAATAATATGTAATTGTATTACTATACAAATCAAGCAAATGATATGTATTACTGTCACACATATCGGAATTTGTTGCTGTTACCTATCAGAATGTTTTATAAACATATCTGCGTGTTGTTTGGTTCTGTCATTGCGTACTGCTGAGACGTAAAAAACTACAGCCTTTCTGGCCGTTCTTATCGCAATGGAATTTGCAAACTGTACACTTCCACTCCTTAATTACATTCGACTATCATCTCTACAGTTTATCATTACATAAAGGAACGCGTTCTTCGTATTAATTTAATTGCAAGAATCTTTTTAATCCTGGACAACAAAAAACTGTTTATTATTACTCCCGTGCTTGATAATGAATAACTTTCCTGTCTTTGCTAGTTGAAGGAGAAGTATCCATTTTAACAAATCTCGTTACTGGATGATAACACAAATAATTACGATAATACGTAATTACAGAATAAAAACTACCAATATAAATTAACTAAAAAATTAAATAACTAGTAAAAATTAGTGCCTGTAAAACAACGATAGAACGATACAATTAAATAATAAATTGAAATAATAATAACGAATGCAAGTCTGAGGTAGTACGTCACACAGTAATCAACAATGTACGGGTAACAAAACATCACACGCAAGTTGGTAGGTAACACCTTCACTTGCTTACCAGCTGATTCTACGTTAACCTCCCGCCATTAACAATTTCAAAGTGGACTCGTCCATCCATATATTGGTTTCTGCGCACATACCCTTAACTTTCAATTTTACTTTTTTTTATACCAGAGTAGAGAGAGTGTATGAATGTAGAGATATGTGTATGAATTCGTTAAGATTATATATATATATATCATTTAAATCAAATATACCATTTGCACCGGTTACCAGGAACAAAACGCAGACTGACAAATGTTTTTTGTCCAAACCCAATAGTTACGTAATTTCTTACCAAACTGTATACACATGAAACACAGGCACACTGATAATAAAGACGTTTATAAACAGAAATAACACTGTTGCACACCACCATAGAAAAAATTCCCGATTAGCGCTTTCAGGCTTCACAGCTCATCATCAGATCGGCGGAACTATTTACGTGAATGAGCTGTGAAGCTTGAAAGCGCTAATTGGGAATTTTTTCTATGGTGGTGTGCAACAGTGTTATTTCTGTTTGTGATTATAACAACTAACACAACTTTATTAATTAAAGATGTTTATGATACGAATCGTTAGTCAATGAAAAATTAAAGTAAACTAATGAATTGCAGTGGAAACGCATTCAAAGCTAAATACGGCAGAAATAATGACCGTTTCTTTGTTAGTTTGATTCTGTGTTACTGGAACGACTTTCATGACTCCAAAACGACGATTTTTGTGATAACGTGAAACCGTCATGAGTTTTCCTTCTGTTACAGACTTTTTCGTCTACTTAAAAGTGTCTAGTGATTAAAAGAACGCGGTTGTAAAAGTTGTTTTATGCGTTTTTTTATAGTTTTGTTCTATGTACGTTTTGTGTGAAAATGGTTTTCAGTAAATGTAAACTAAATACTCTCTAGGATAATTTTGATGAAAATATGAACTGTCCAGTAAAATTCGGAACGTTTTAGTAATCTTAACTACGGTAAACTAGAGAACCAGGCGCTGATCCACAAGTAGGGGAAATCCCCCCCTCCCCAAATGGCCACGTCATACGAAATTTTCTTCTTTGTCTTGTGATTGTAGAATGTTTTTGTGATTGTGAATATGATATAAAATTCGTATCACGTTTTGTAGATTCATGCTTTTATACTAAAATTACTTTAAATTGTAACTGCACCTTACCAGTATGTTAATTTTTGTTCGAGACATACCATAAACGAGTAGTACGGTATATATTTTAAACTGTAGTGAATATTATTAAAAGAACGGTGAACTGACAAACACGGATATGATTGTATACTTGTACGTTATATACTTACCGTGTTTATTTTTATATTCACTCATTTCTATAATTTATACTTTAGATCATTAAAGGGGGTCCAGCCTTTCATATTTCTCCCCAAAAGTCACTCCCCCCGCAAATTGCTTGCTGAAGCCTCCCCTGTAGATGCTTGCTGAAGCCTCCCCTGTAGAGAACAGATATTAGGTCGCAACATATTTTGTTTTTGTTGATTTCGTTGGCTTTTGGTTTTGTTTAATTCCATAGTCATATGTAGCTTTTAATTTACATGTTTTATCGTTTACACGTTCAATTTAGATGTTTTATCTTGTAACAGCAGTAATTCGTCGTTGAATTCGTAACTTTGTGCATCGCAAATGGTCGCTGCGTGTGTTAAACGTGTCTACACAAAACGACAACACTGCCTACTTTTATATAATTTATTATTTGCCCATGGTTAGCGATTTCACGTACTTTGTATGAATCAATTGAACAGGCAAGAGAAGTAGTGGTGGGCCGATATACCTATAACAGGTATCTTGGAACGATATTTTTGTGGAACGGATATAACAGTGACTGAAAAGTCGAAATATCGGTTCCGAGTCGCGGGACGCCCCTACTCAGCTAACGAATAAACGAGTACTACGAGTACAAAACCCCATTTTGGTGCTGAATACTTCATTCTGCGCATTTGCCGATTGCCATACAAGTACGAAACTAAACAAAACAGCTAGGTTCAGAATATCTCTATGCCAAAGAGACGAAGCTGTTTTTAATAAATGAAAAAAATGCATACTGATGTTACATTTATTCTCGTGTGTTATGCAGATATATAATACAGATTTAATAACAAATTATAATATTGTGCTAGTCACCAACTTGGTAAATTTTGAAAAAGCGACTTATAAGTTATTGCGTTATAACCTACAGAATGGCTGATAGGCCATATAGTAGACTACTTTTTGTTAATGTAATTTCGGAGATGGTTTTAACTTCACTTCACATCTCACGTAAATTTTTTTTGACATTTGTTGTGCTATTAAGTGCAGTCTATATTTCATCGCCTGAGTTTCGCAACTGATTTGTCTAACCAAAATGGAATTAATAATTTAATATCAAGTCTATGAAAGTTTGTTTACTCGTAGTGAAAACTTAAATTAGTATTCCCAAAGGGATAGGTCTATAAATTCTCTTGTTTCTTATTTTCTTTCAAACAGTACCAGCTTAAAGGTACAGTGTAAAGTAACACTTAATAATTTTAGTTTCAATTTATTTCTTGTATCAAATGATATAATACAGGTATATGTTTATGATTGCATGTACTTTGCGTGAATCGGTTGGACGGGCAAGAAAGAGAAGTGCGTGAGACGGATTAAACAAGTCGAGAATAAAATTCAACAGCAAAAGCCGCGTTAGTAGGCTACTGGTCTGGTATATGCTTGTTTCACCTTACCACAGGCCTTGCTATGGTGTGGTGTTTATCACTAACCGAGTTTCTGTTGTTGATAACGTACTTCCCTCCCCTTTCACTGCCCCCCCCCCTTCCCCTCTGACTGCCATGCCTTGTTAGAGCACTTTTCTCCATTCGCGCCATTAAGTTTTCTCTCTGATGACTCCAGTCCGTCTGTTTTTTGTGTAACAGGTAACAAGAAAATGCACTCACACGTAGTTTTTTTTAAAAACAGAAAACGTTAATGCAGAGTAGGAACTCGCAGATGTACGAAATGCTGCGCGTCCTCTACGTGTAGCTTAAATGCGGAGGAACATAAATAATACATCTTAACATTATACAAGGTTACTTTTAACCATATGTAAGGTTATCATATTTTAAAAATACATAATGGGGGTTCGGGCGAGAAACCTTCAGAAACAGATTATAAAGAAAGTACATATAATTGACCTAAGTTTTACAAGACATGATTCATTACGCTCTGTTACAACGTAAATATAAATAAGTTAAGACCGTCGGTAACGCACTGTCGATAATAAACAATAAGTCGGGGCAATAATTATTTGCTCTTCTTTTGGAGCCAGTATTTATGTATCATCATCAGATTTCGATAATCTTCTTCGTCTTCTATGGCGTCACAGTTCGAAGTCGAACCTTAGCCTCCATAATCATCCGCCTCCATTTCCTGAACATATTGGTTTTACGGGAAAGGGTTGTTGGCCCTTCGCCCAACCCCCAATCTGGAGGGCCAGGTCATTTTTATTCAGGGTTTCCGTCCTCTAGACCAGCTGCTTTCAGTACAGCTTAGAGCCTGGTCTACCATGATTTTCTGTCAGGGTTTACTCCCTGTAAATCACTATTTACCCCAGGGAGAATGGGTTGGCTCTTCCGCCTTTTGCGCCATACTGTAGGCTCCCTACTGCCGCATCCGCCGTTAAGGTCTTCTGGCTAGGGGATAGGGGCCCTTACAGGGTGCTACCATCCGGAGCCAGATGGACCCAGGTTTTTTTTACGAGGTGTTACTCCTCCCCCTCCTCCTTCCTCATCACTTGCGTGATGAGGCCCGGGGCTTGGGACCGGCAGTGTTGTAAGACAGATTTAATGAAAATAATTAAGTTGTAAATATAAATTTGCCAATATTTTGTACTTAAAGCAGTGTTTCTAGGTGTTGTTTTAAACCAGTTCCGCCTCCCAAGTGGTGAGATACCTCCTAGCCTACGAGAAATCGTCGTTGCCTTCACGCCCATTGCAACCCGTTTCAAGTTTACTTATACCTAATAAAAATCGGAAGATTTCGGCATTCCGATTTATCTCTTTCAGAACAATTGCGAATAATGTAAAAAAATAGGGAAGACCCCGAATTAATCGTGAAGTCTAGTAACCTACGGTTATATCAATACTGACTACTTAACTTGGTGTAGAAATTCTTCTATGATCACCTAAAATTAAAATAATCTCGTGCCATAAAATATTTTGTACCATATACAATTTATTTATTCAATATTTTTTTTTTATACAGCTCATATTCTGATACGAGTTCTCGTATGTATTGTGAGATTGGAAACATTTTCTTACGTGCGAAATACAATTAGTGATTCCTTCTTGTATGGTTTTTGTTTCAGAGCGGAAGCTTTTCGTTGGGATGCTTTCAAAAAAATGTACGGAAAACGACGTGAGGATGATGTTCGGACCGTTCGGAATGATCGAGGAGTGTACCGTACTGAGAGACACCAACGGACAGAGTAAAGGTAACCTACACAGCTCATTCATCATTTCCATTTGTTTTCTTTGGGAGGGGGGTAGTTTTTGTATGTTGAGATCGTATCTTGTTGCTGACTGTGTATCCTCTACCGGAAATTGAGATCTTGTTTACCCATATTGAAATGCAGTCCTTGTTCCGTGTGCTGATCAGCATAAAGGAAGAAGTCCGTGAGAAAAGGTTTAGGCATACATTATGGGTGTTACGTAAACCTAATATTAAAAATTGTATGTACTGTTAAAGTACGAAATGGCGTGCGTAATAATTGAGATTAATGTTGTATATCATCAGAATTTTTAGTTAGTATGGGTAAATTAATGTGAGGAGCGTGTACAGTATAAAAACTTAATATACTCATAAATAACAAAATTTAACGTTATGAGAATCATGTGGGTTTTCTTCTGCTCTTCAGGGGACTGGCAAAAACGCATTAGTCTCCGCAGTTTTTCGTAGGCAACTCCATATTTCTTTTCCTCATATTTCCCCAGAGGTTATAGTACTCCCTTTGGAAATGTTTTGTAGCGTTGTTTCTGTATGGATTTTCCATCTTTTCCTGGGAGCTTTTTATCATGGGATTCATGATTTTTCTTCTTCTTCAGAAGAAGAATCCAAAACGCTACAGTCCTGGAAGTATCTTGGTTTTGTTTCCACTCGCTTCTGGCGACTCCGTTTCCTGATTCCCATCTTTCCCAAATCTGCTTCCACGTCTTGCAGCCATCGGCTTCTCGGTCTCTCCCTACCTACCTCACTCAGTCCACTTCACGATACAGGATTTTCTTTGGTTGCCTGTCTCGACTCGTTCTCTTCATACGCTCTAGTCGGCCAATCCTCTGGACTAAATAAATAGCAGTGTATCTCCTCTTCCTTTGTATCTTTGTTGTATCTATCTCCTAGTTGTTCCTCATTCTTCAGATTTCTCCTTCGTTTACGGGACGATAAATTGCCCTTATTGTTTTTTGGAACACTTTTAAAGTGGAGGTATCTGCTGTTTAAGAGTCCAAGCTTTTGATCCATATATGACCATTGGCGTGATCAGAGTTCTATCTTCAATTTAACAGATTACTACCCGGTACCTGGCTACTAATCTAGAGGTCCCGGGTTCAATTCCCGGGCCCGGACCATAAAATCAAGGTGCGTTCTTCAGCCCCCAGGTCGACTCAGCCTGTTGAAAATGAGTACCTGGGATACCATCCTGGGGAAAATAATGGGCGGCCGAAGTTTAGTGCTGGCCACACTGCCTTCCTTGTATGCCGAATGGGTCGCATAAGGCAGCCTACCATGCCTGACTCCTAAGCTACTTCGTCGGTACACATGGGGAGCCATTATTATTATTATTATTATTATAATTATAATTATTACTATCCCTTCAAATGTACAATCCTCGATCTTATAATTTTGAATATCTCTTCTTATCTCTGATGCACTCGTTTTCGTGTATGTAGTTTTTTGTACATTCATTTTCAGGCCCACTTGACCAATTCATATCCCTCCAGATTTTGAAACATTTATACAGTAGCTGTCATTCCGGGAAATCAGAGCGATATCATCTACGTAGGCGTGAACCTGTGTTAGCCTGTAAGGGATATTTCTAATAATATCAAGGTGTGCTATCTATGTTTTAATTCTTGCCTTTCGTCTTCACTTCTTTCTGTCGATTCGTATATGCTGTTACTACTTTAAAAAACGTCTCTGAGGCACGTTTTGTGTTGTGTTTATCTAGAATAATTCAGGTTTCACTGATACGCAATAAAGTGGGTAAATTCGCCGTATTTTAGAATTTTAACTTGTTTCTTTCCTTCCTGTTATTTTGTGTGTACTTTTTTTATTGCGCACACTTATATAGATAGATATTTAAAATTATTGAGTTCATTTTGTATGTCTTTGTCACACTCGTATGTTATATGGTTACCCAATTAATTAATATGACTGACATATACCATTGATTTATTGTTAATTAGGATTTTTTACTTAACGGATTCCAAAAGGCCGTAACTCTTAGTCTTTCAAATGGCTCTTCTCGTATTGCATACTTGGAGATTAAGTTATGGACTGCTTGTTATAATTTATCTTCATCATCTTGGGATGTCAGTAAAGCAAGTGGACATCGCCTACAAAGTGGAGGTTAGGTGTTGAGTTATATAATTTGTAATTATCTCGAGCTCAGTTAGCGTGTGTGGCAGGTACGTATTTAGCTATGATTCTCACTTTTGACATATTTGTACCGTCATACAGGTTACTGAGTGACCTTGCCAGTCATTCCTTGCGATATGGTTTTGTAGGATGTAGTTAGTCTCGTGCGATTCCGGTTTTCTGTGGTTGTAGTTACCGTCGTATTGCAACTTCGTTTCGTCATTCAGCACTGTGAACACGTAACGTAAATGTTTCTTATACATTGTAAATGTTGTTACATTTTTAGGACAATCGGTACATTTTCTTTTTATTTGAGGTTGGTTTTTCTTTATGTTTGCCGCAGCAATTTCTCTTCATATCATAATCTGTCTTCTGTCTAGTGAAATAAACACGAATTGTAATTCTGAAGAATTGCTGTAGGTCCCAACAGAAAAAAGCATGCCTGTACGATCTGTAGTCGTGTTTCCCAGTTTCCGTTAAACAGCAGCCGATTATTTTGATACGATTTGATTGTCGCTTGGTCTTTTATCTGTGAACTCTAAAGGCTTGAATACGATTTTCTACTTGGAATAAAACGTTGGTCTAATATTCAGTCAGTTTGGAAAGAGCAGAATGGCTACCTTTGTTTCCAGCGTATATTGTAGTAGATGGCGAACAAAATTATGTAACCAACTAAATTTGGCAACATTTGGTGATTAAAGAATTTTGTCTTCTACGTTTAGATCTTTTTCACGTAATTTTTACCCTGTAGACGTAGGCTTGGAGAAGAGGTATTTTTCTTCTCTTAGCGTATGACATATGTGGTAGTTTCGCCTTTTAAATTGTTAGTATACCGTGTTTTTCCTGTTTAGTTCTCGGTAGCACTTCCATGTTCCTGATTTCCATGTACGATATTCTCAGTATTCTTTGATACAAGTTTAGATGCCTCTATGATATACAGCTTAATCGCCTTAATTAACACCCGTTTTCTTCATCGTTCAAGCTTCCAACACATCGTCCGTTGCAGACAGAACGTTGTATCTCATAGGTTCAAAACTTAGGTGCCGCCCACAGAATACTCTATTCATTTTTATGAGTGTACTTCTCACCAAGTCTGGTTCTTATTTGTTCCAAGCTATTGTTGTTTCATTTATAATTTTTCCTAAATAATTTTATATTCATACTCGGTATATTAGTTGATTGTGTACTAAATTGTGGTGTTCTGTATACATTCTGACATTGGTATAAATTCTGACAGTTGTGGTTGATTTGTGGTCCCCATAGATATTTACTACCTTATTGATGAGTGTGTGTAAGTCTTCGATTGTTTGTGGTAGGAGAATCATATCTTCAACCGCACTATAAATTATACATTATTATAATATTATTAACAAATGCATGTTAATGCTCATATTTAGATCAGTTAGGTCCTTGTTCATTACATCTTTTCACTGAAGTTTGGAAATGATTTCCTTATATGTCAGCGTTACATTACACCACAGTCTGTATATAATGTACAAGGCTCGACACAGTCCAGTTTCAAAGGCTGCTTGGCTAAACAAGGAACTTGACTGTTGTCCTTATATGATCAGGTTCTTAACAGTGCATTGTCAACTAGCTACCCCTTCTGTAGAACCAACGACAACCATTTTTACAGACAGCAAAGTATTTCCTTGTAGCAATTGGCACTTTACAGTTCTACCTGCATGTAACATCCTCAGGATTAAGTGTTGATTTCGTAGCTTCTGTATTCAATAAAAACATTTGAAAATCTCTTCTTTTATAAAAACTCATTCGCAGAACAAAACTTCTTTTTTTTATTTTTTTTTAAGTAGAAACAATTCAGAGTTCTCTTTTATGTAAAATATAAATTTAAGAAAGTAAAACATTTCTATTCCCTGTTAAGTTGAAGTTCAAAGTTTGAAATGTATTTTAATTGCATTTACATAGTTAACTTCCATTAACTCTGTATGTTTGAAAGTTATCTGCTATGAAATAGCATTTGATAGTTAAATGCTGTGAGAAAAGAAGATGAACAATCAAAACATCTGTATGTTTGTTTAAAGTCTTAATAATTTGTAGAGTTGCATTTGGTTACTTGTTATTTGTTTTACTGGGTAGTTTAAGATTAACACTGTTGTTCATTTGGATTTTGCTTGGGTGTTCATAATAAAGTATGTGTTTTGTTTTATTATTTTTTGTTTGTTGTAATCATTTTTACTTCCATATTCAAGCAACTGGTCTTTTTGTTACAAGCTTTTATTCCTTTTCATAACAGTCCTTCTACTAATTTCAACCAGGGGTTTAAGGATTTGTAATGAAAACATAATGTGTAATCCTGTCTCAGTGTTTATGTTTGTGTACAGTATTTCATATTTCTGAGTTGAGAAAGTTCAGAAACAACATTATTTTAAATCCTTGTATTTAAATTTTGAACTTTGCTGTAGAGGTCAGAAAAATAAAGCCTTTGTAATATTTGTATATTAATTTACTTTGTAATAATTGCGTAAGTGTCTGTAAGAGGGTTTATGTGAAAGTAAATCTCTTCCACCCCACCCGAGTAATTACAGCATATAGCATAGCCTTCTTCTCTAATGAACATAAAATCATTTTCTTGGATTTAGCCCACAAATTCAAAAAAGCAGGATACAGAATCGCTTAACAAAACTACTAACAAAACAGAGCACACACTATCAAAACACAAACACAAAGCACAAAACAAATTCGATCTGCCTGGTGTTTACAAACTAAATTGCTCAAATTGCAACAAATTCTACATAGGCCAGACAGGACGTAGCTTCAAACAAAGATACATTGAACACACAAAGGCACTCCACTCCACTACATAATCCACCTTTGCAAACCACCTCATAGAAGCAAACCACACATACAAAAACATGGACAATAACATGAACATTCTACACGTACACACAAAAGGCCGAAAACTAGACACTCTAGAACAATTGGAAATATACAAACACATGAAAACAAATAAAAACGACATCCTAAATGAACAGACACAATTCAAATCGCACGCATTATTTGAACATATCTCACCCCACACACACAACGTCAATCTTTCGAAATTCGATTCCGTCGCCCACAACAGGATGGACAGCGCTACTAGCGGCAACCTGTGAAGAAGCTTTTTAAAAGTGAAAACCGGTTCAGGTTGTAAGGTAAAACTTTATGTTTTATTCATAAAAAACTTTGTGTTCCGAGTCGTTAATGAAATAGTTGTATTTATAAAATTATTGTTTGTTTTGTAAACATTTTCATATAAAGTTATTTTTCCTTTCTCAAGCTCTACTTGAATTTGTGTTATGTTAACATGTAGATTTAACATTGTAATAAAATAATTATTAAGAGAAAACACTATAAATGGTTTATGTTGTTCCGTATATAAATATTATTTGTTCAAAATGATGAGTATTTTATGACAGCAGGATATATTGGTTGCACTATAAAAAGCTTGTTTATTTGTAAGCTCAGCTGTTTATTTAGGGTTGGCTGGTCGTAGGGACAGTCTTAATATTAATTGTATTTTGTCGGGGATCACAGAGTAGTGTCCTGAGCAGAAGGAATTGATTACTTTGACTATATAAAAAAATTTTCTTAGGTTTTCTAATTGTATATTGTGTATTTGATACAAATAATTAAAGAGTGGTTACAATTTTGATCAATTATTTGTGTACATTGTGATTATCTGTGCCAAATATTTTATTAAAATTTTTACTTGCTTTGAAGAGTAAAAGTGAAGAGTTTATCACACAGAATGATATACAGCAGCAACATGATACCATTCGTATTGTTACTGTCCTTCACACCCTTTGTACTCAACACTGACTGGTTGAGCTGTTTGTGCTTTTTATTTTCCTGTTATTTTTTATTTCCATAAATGTAAAGTTTTATATTTTTAAATTGTAGCTTCCTTTTTTTTTTGAAGCATGAGTCGGCGAACAGCATAATTTTTTGTTTGTAAAATACTGTGTGTACATTTCAGTGTTGTATGTTTTCTGTAATATAAAGGTTTTCTCTTCTGTAATATATAATTGTTTCAGTATTGCACTTCCTTACTTCTGTATTTCTGTGCATCAAAGTTTCTCTGATGTTTTAACATATTGTAGCGTAATAAAATAAACAAATGCCGTGGCAGTTTAATTTCGTATAAACAGTAGTAATAAATATACAATAATGGAAATACTTGTTAAATACGTAATATTGTAATTGTGAGTTGTTCTCAGTTGTTGCACATAAATTGTAAGTTTTTGTTTTCATTCGCAGTTCTTTGTGTAAAGCATTTAAACTTGTAAAATAAAATAATAAAACCATAGTTGTATTAGTTACCTACACAATTCTACAGTAACTACTTGTCAAGTGGCACACAGTTTGGAAGCCAGGACCTCTACATTTATAAGGATAAAGCTCCAAAAAATAATATTCTTCATCATAACAATGGCCTATTGTGAGTTAAATTTTTTATGCATACAAGCTTGAGAACAGTGTATCACTATTTTAGTACATGCGATATTTGTATTGAATGTTAACATTCAGTATTTCAGTAACTTTATTATTTTGAGTCATTGCAATTGCCAATAGGTCTGTCCGAAGATTAATAGAGGCATTAATCTATAATGAAACAGAAAAAAGGAAGTAGACAGAAAACAATAATGAGAATATGAATGGAAGAAGAGAAAAACGGAGTGCCGCCTGTTCTTAACATCATAGTTCAATATTTTATTTACTCTACAGAAGATATTGCACTAAATTTTAATTTCTCTTCTAAAATCAAAAATACCAAATTTTTGACTGTGTCATTATTGATAGTGGTACCAAAACAAGAAATTACTGTCAAGAGTACACTTCTACAAAATACTTTTATCGTTCTTGTAATATACACATATGACAGGCCAATAGGGTAAGGAATATACCCAGATTTAATTTTGTGCTGACATTATCCTATTTGGGTAATCAACTTACAGAATGTGACAACACAATTCATTAAATCATTAAATACATATGCGATGGGCAGGATACTTCTGTTTCACCCCTGGTGTATGGTGGCATATATTCTGCAGGAAGCTAACAACCTAATGTGGAGTAAGCACATTGTGGGTCGTATAAAAATTGTTAAATTGGTATACATCAAATTTAATACCATAACGCGTTTCGTATTAAATTTCTTACATGCATTTATTCATACATGTATGTATCCAAAATATATATATACATTTTGTATTGTTTGATCCATACACTCCCTTTCACTTACTTTCAATTTCAGTTCATGTTAATCTCATGTAATACATACAAATACTTGTACCCAAACTCCCAAAGCAGCCAGCTGCTCTTACAATTGGATTGTACGAAAACCACAAAATATTTAGTGTCAACTTATGTTCACACCTTTTCTGGATACAAATAGGATTTTAAATTTCTTCATGTTCATCTCAATTCAAGCTATAGTCTTGCAGCCACTTCTGGTTTTCACTAAAGCCATCTTCTCCTGAGTCATCCTACATCTGATTTTCCTTTGGGGGTAAAATCTGTAACTATTACGCGTTTTTCACTTGTATCAAATGTAAATAAATTTATTATGAATTTCATAATATTATCTCACGTATTTAAATTCACCTGAAAAGGTAAAAAATTCACTGTTTTAGTAAATACATTTCTAAATAATCGTTATCGCCATGTGAAATAGCGTTATAACTATTATATTACTAAGACTGTCACATAATATTATTGCATATTACATTCACCTTGCTTACTAACTTTCGGTAAAGTATCCCTGCCATATACATGGAAAATTTGCATGTTTAGGGCACACATGGGAAAGTCGTCATCATCAGCAACTCCACAGCCCACTGTGGGCCTCAGCCTTCCTCAGGATTTTCCTCCAGACTTCCATATCCTTAGCCAGTGTCCAACAATTTTTCACTCCAAGCACTTCCACATCCTCTAGGATTCCATCAATCCATCGTAGTCTGAGTCTTTCACCTCCTCTCTTTCCTTCTGCTGTGCATTGCATAATCCTCTTAAAAACATCCTCCTCATTCATTCTCTGTGCATGTCCTGCCCATCTCAGCCTAGCTACCCTAATTGTTGTCACAATATCATGCAATCTATATAACTCGTAGAGCTCTCTGTTGTACTTTATTCTCCACTCTCTGCCTTCTGTAATGGGTGCATCAATTTTCCTAAGTATTTTCCTTTCAAAAGATGCAAGTCAAAACAGATTGCCCTGTGTGTTACCCATGTTTCACTTCTGTACATCAGGACAGGTTTTACTAATGTCCTATATAGTCTACCTTTGGTTCTGAATTTTTTCACTTATCTCTTCACTTACATCATGTTTTCATTTACCAGAGAACCCAAATATGAAAAAACTTGAGACCCAAAAAACTTTGAGACTTCATAATTTTTAAATGTGATGCTGATGGGTTACAAGTTGTCCTATTTTTTTTACAATCATATATTTAGTTTTCTCCTTATTTCCTCAGCTGAATGGTATAATGCTGTGATTGCCTTCTTTAGATCACTCACTGACCTTCCCGTAATATCTATGTCATCGGCATATGGCAACAGTTGAATAGATTTGAAGAATGTTGTGCCCCTTGTTTGGATACCTGCATCTACTCTAACAACCTTTACACACCTGAAAGTGGTAAAACATTTACCTACCCCATATTTTGGTCTTTGGACTGCAGACTGATGTTTTGATAACAAAAAGATTCTTAAATCTTCTGTCAGGTAATAACTGTAAACAGAGTTTTGCTGTTATTTGACACAGTAACAAAGACTAAATTTTGTAGTCAGGTGGCTTCTCCTATGTAACGTATACTGTCTGTTATTTCAGACACCACATGTTATTTCAGTTCTTGAGACCAGTTCATTACATATTGTTCTGTACACGTTTTCTTACTATGAAATCCATCCTCCTGACTTAGGGTCACTATATTTTTAGGTAAAGTTTTAATTCAACTTCACATGAGCCTGAGCCAGCTAATAAAAGACGAAGTGTTTTAAAATTTAACTAAAATTTGATCCATAAAAAGTAATGTTCCAAAGTGCGACAGTGCGTTAGACAGGAATTCGTACAGACACTTTACAGATAACAAAACCCAAGTATATTTACTGTTTGGATCACAGTACTGTCTTTTTATTTTTACTGAAGTTATTCAATAACATAAATTACATGCCATTTATATGGTATGTGGTAATTTAATAAATTTTAAGCACAGCTTATGTTTATTCATTTTCTGGTACATATATTTGCAACTAGCATAACGATTAAAGAGGTACTGGTAAGTGGTTACTTAACAGTAATATTAAGGTAACAATTGTAATAATGATGAATACTACCACCGTTAATAATGATAATTGCGGTGTTGACAATAATACTGCGATCTTGAAACATAGTAAGTTTCAAACATAACAGGAAATTAAAAAGTATTTAGCAGTACAGGTCAGCTTGAATAGTTATTAATATTATATTGTTAGAAATTAAAAATAAGTGCTATAGGTAGTAAGTATATACTTAAGTTGTTAATATAAGAAAAACATGAATAATGGTAACTTTTTAGTACGCATTCAGGGTTGAATCATATTATGTAGAGCTTGCTAAGTGATATAATTTAACTGATTTACAGTTGTGTGTGTGTGTGTGTGTGTGTGTGTGTGTGTGTGTGTGTGTGTGTGTGTGTGTGTGTGTGTGTGTGTGTTTTGTGTATTCATTATGCTCTTTAATACAGTAAGCAAAGCCTTAATTGCAAGTGATAAAACTGTAACCGGGTATATATCGTCCTCACTGTTGCTAATTTTTATTTCATTTTAGAATACCGGTATTTCAAATTTAAAAACTAAGCCTATGTAGGCCTAAACTGCAGGATCGTGTTATGTTACACAGTTACTGACTGGCTCTCTTTTAGACTTGTATATGAGTTCATAATTTGTGACGGCTATATGTAAGTGCTTCATCCCTGAATTAGAACAGACTTAAAACCCTGATTATGGATTTTAAAATTAATGTGTGAGTAGTGCATACTTATGTAACACATATTCATTCATCTTTTATCCTTACCCGATCATGTATGTGCTTCTAAATAAAAGTTGTATGTTTAATGTAACAATGCTAACCGTTTATTTGTTTTTTTGTCATTTCAGTGGTATGTAAGTAAACAAACCCTAAAACCTGTATATTTTTGTTGCACAGCTCTCTATTAACAAACCAGGCAGACAAACCCTGTATTCTGAAGAGTAGAAAGTAACTGTGAAATTTTAAAGAAGGTGATTAAAACGTCCTGGGTTTTTAGAGAAAATTGGTGTCGCTTTGTCAGATTTGTATATTTATTATATTGTTAAGGATAAAATTATTGTAAAACCATGATTTGTTGCCGAATTGTTAAATTGCCTATAGAATTTCTATTTCAAACCATCAAATTTACACCAAAGTGATCACAGGTGAATGACTTTAGCTATATTCTGGTAGGTTGTCGGGACAGTTAGTGTGTGTAACGGATGTAACTTTGCCAAAGAATTATTAATTGCTATGCATGCGTTGCGCCTCACACAATATAGTAAATTGAAACAGTTGGAATATTACACATTAAATATTTCCTGTCCCATTGTGATACCAATGAGATAAGAACAGACGGTACAGTGTTTGCCTGTTTGCGTGTGAGAGTTGGTTTGTTTTAGTTTTATCTTGTATGTATTTAATGTATGTACTATGTATGTATGTAAGGTTGGGCTGATCTTTGTCCTGTATTGTATAATGGCTGTGTCTTTGTTTCTCTGTTTGGTAAAGGTTGTGCCTTTGTCACTTACACGTCAAGGCAGTGTGCCCTCAACGCGATTAAAGCAATGCACCATTCTCACAACATGGAGGTAGGAAGACTAACTCTCTCTCCCAAGCATCATCTCTCACATACCATTCATTATTCATTTTCTTTATTTCATTTTCTGTTATGTTCACTTACCTTTGCCTGGTTAATAAACATGTGAATAAATGTGTGTCTTAAAATAAATGTATTCCTTTCAACTTGTGTGTACCAGCACCATTATGCATAAAATTTTCAGTCGAAAGAAATGTCTTACCATGTATTAAACAAACATACTGCAATAAAACCTATTCCATTCTGATCATGTTTGTAATGTTCACATACAGGGTGATTCACGAAGAAATGGAAATACTTCGGGAGATGAATCTACATCGAAAAATAAGAAAAAAAAGTTCATATAAACATAGGTCCGGAAATGCTTCATTAGCGAGTTACAGCTAGTGAAAGATTTCGCCCGGGTTTCGGTAAATGAAGACTTTCTGAAATTCTGGGAAGGTAAATTAAGGGGCGAATGCTGTTGTTTCTTATGGTTTTTGACCTGAGAAATCGAATAAAACAGGTCGCAGAACTGTATCTCCCATAACTTTCATGATATCCGACGCAAAACAGAAAAATCTTTGCCTAAAAACATATTGTATTGTTTTTAACCAAAATTGGAATTTTTTGTTGATTTTTATTGATTTTATTTACACCGTTTTTCTCAGAATTGAATTCTTTACAAGTTTTGTTTTTAACTTTTATGCATTTATTAATCATTTAACAAAGTTATTGTACTTCTAACCTAAAATGATTAATAAATGCATAAAAGTTAAAAACAAAACTTGTAAAGAATTTAATTCTGAGAAAAATGGTGTAAATAAAGTCAATAAAAATCAACAAAAAATTCCAATTTTGGTTAAAAACAATACAATACGTTTTTAGGCAAAGATTTTTCTGTTTTACGTTGGATATCATGAACGTTATGGGAGATACAGTTCTGCGACCTGTTTTATTCGATTTTTCAGGTCAAAAATCATAAGAAACAACAGAATTCGCCACTTAATTTACCTTCCCAGAATTTCAGAAAGTCTTCATTTACCGAAACCCAGGCGAAATCTTTCGCTAGCTGTAACTCGCTAACAAAGCATTTCCGGACCTATGTTTATATGAACTTTTTTTCTTATTTTTCGATGTAGATTCATCTCCCGAAGTATTTCCGTTTCTTCGTGAATCACCCTGTATATTTGTTCATAATGTTTATTGACAGGCAAGGTTAATTTAGTAAGTGTAAAATTGAGTTAAGTGTATAATTCATAATAATTGTTTGTTATTATTAACAAACATGCAATATATGCATGCTGTCATTGTCTTTGATGATGATAGTAGTTCAATTAATTATTAAAATAGCATTATTAACAAGTATTTATTGTTTGTGTTTTTGTTTATGTGTAAGCTTATGTTTCTGTGTTTCAATATACTTCACCAAACAAGAGTGAAATTGTTTCACTTAGAGAACTTGAGTTTTGGCGCTGAGGGGCTTTACTGTTCTTTCATACGTACTTGTGTGGTTCTTGCAATTCCTGAAGACAGTCATGTTATCATTTTATTTCATTTTACTGTTTATCAGACACAGGTTTACAGTCAGTGATCTGTTTTGAGTCATTTGCCAACAAGTGCTACTAGGAGGTCAATTTTCCCTTTTGTTAAAACAAATAAAGGTAGTTTTGTGTTTATCCCTGTCTTATGTTTATACTCTCCCAGAAGGTTTGGTTATGTTCACCATTTTTATAGTCATGATTATTTGAGCATATGTTTTAATCATAAGTACCTAAGCTTAATCAAGCAGAATGTGTATATAATAATGTTTCATTATTCCATGTTTTGACTCATCCATCAGTGAATTTAGAGAAAACAATTTTATATTTAGAATGCTTTTGATTCCAAATCTTGGATATGTGTAGGCTTTCTTTGGAAGGTATCTTTTATAATAATTTTTTTCTAATTTTTCTGTTTGTTGAATGATACTGAAGGGTGTTGTGATTGTTGCAAACTTCTATATGTATTGCATGTTAAAAGTATAAAACTTATAGTTTTCTTAAAAAAAAACCTATTGGCATCATAAACTCTCTTAAATAAATGCCATAAATAAATAAACATCCTGATATAAATTGTCACTTTTATGTTGATATTTTATGCTGATATTTCTGTACTACTCAGAAGACAGTAATATTTGGTACTATATAATTCCTACATGTAAGATTTTTGGTGTCAGTATATTTTTCTAATACAGTACTATAAATCATTATCCTCTTTTTGCTCACGAAATTGTAAATTCCTGTATTTTACAGAATCATAATCCATGTAAGTGCTTTAAACATCACATAATGTTTCATCTTGTGTAACAGCTTAGCCGATTTTAATTATTATGAGTTTCTGTTGAAAGAAAAATGTTAGTGTTAATATTTACCTCGTTTTATTGCATGACCTACATGTTATTTGTTCTGTGTACCATTAATCATCCTATCATGCGCATGTAATTACTAAATAAATGTAACATCTGGCTTCACTCAAATTATTGAGATAAGGTTTTTATTAAATTTTGTATAAAACATTATTTTCAGCTATTTATCAGTTACTTGTTGTTCCTATGTGTTTTAAAATAAAAAAAAAGAATCCAAATAATAGATTTATTTATGTTTCTTTCAGCATTACAATCAGTGCTTTCGATACCTCTTCTTTTTCTTTTTTTTTCCGATTGCGCTACATCCATATCAACCCCGGCTTCTTCCCAAACTCTTAGCAGTTGTTATTTCCTGACATCTATTGCTACACTATTCCTCCAATGCATTCTTGGTTTCCCACTGGCCGTTTTCCTGCTGATTGGCCCCTATACATTGTCTTAACATATACACATTTGTTTTGACCATGTTTGTGACATATCACTAAAGGAAAGTTTGCTCCCAGACATCAAATGAACTCAGATGGACAACCAGCTACATTTGAAGTGAAAGAGTTAATATATTTAACTTAGATTGGCTGTATGTTGTAAATCAGTAATGAATAGTAATAGTATAATATTGTAATTCCATATCTAGTAGTATATAGTGATCTGATATTTTCAATCTCTGCAAAGGTAACTTGATCTATGGTATTTATTTTTAATACATTGACATAGTTGTGTAAGTAATAATATATGATACCTGTATTCAACATTGTTTGAAGATCAGCATTAAATAATTGTGTATAAATAAAAGAGATGTTTGCTAAATATTGTTATTTACCAGTTAGAAAAAGAAAAAAAAAGGTTTGAGAGTTATTGACTTTTTTGTGTAATGAAAATACTGTGAGAAAAATGAACTATGCAAGTTGCAAGAGGTAGCCAGGATATATAAACATCCAGCCAGGATATATATATATATATATATTGCTTGGGACCACACGGAATATTATGTTAATAGCTATTTTATTATAGCTGTCATCATTTATCATTACCTTATATTGTTGGTCAGCAAGAAATAGATGGTCATGTCACAGCTATAACAGGATGAACCTGCATGATGAGAGTGATCATAAGTTGATGAGTTGGAGCAGTGAGTAGTAATCTCATTTCAAAATTTGTTTTTTTTCTGCAGAAATTCTTAAACGTGTTCTACTGGCTATGTCCTCTAAAAAATTAACTTGTGTTACTGCAGATGTCAGCTGTTCAGAAAGTATAGTAAAGTCATCTGCGAATGCCAAACAGTTTATTTTAATACGTTTGTTCCTGCTTCCCAACATGATTGGTGCTATTTTGCACTCCTTTAATTTTTCATTCTAAATTCTCACTACTTTCTTCAGGACACAGTTGAAAAGAATTGGGGATAAACCATCACCCTGTCTTACACCTGTATTTATTTGGAACGATTGAAGATATTTCTCCCATGAATTTTATTTTTGAGACTGTTGTCCGTAAGAGTTTCATGGATTAGATTTGGCAATTTAGTTTTAACACTAAATTCTCGGATTATTTTGTCTATAGTTTCTCTATTAACAGAATCAAAGGCATTTTTTTAAATCAACAAATGTTACTACAATCTCCTTTGAATCAGTAGCCTGTGACGGATTATTGACTTCAGAATGAGTATTTGTTCTGGACAGGATCTGCCCTTCCTAAAGCCACCCTGTATTCACCCAAATGGCCATCCAATGTTTTTGATACTCTGTTCGATAGAATCTTTGAAAATATTTTCTATACAATTATTATATTATATTATTATATATTTTATTTTAAAAGAAGATTTTTGTTTTATCCAAAAATGGTTTTTTTTTTGTTTACTCAGATAATTACAAAAATATATTTCATGTTTTTTTTATCATTATATTTTACCATTCATGAGAAGTCAACTCTTACACATAAAGTCTGTGAAAAACATCGAAGCCTTATACATCCGAAGTGGCCCCCTAGTCATATTAGATATATTCATAAGTCAAAACTGTGTGGTGTAATAGCAATTAACTTACCAGTAGTAATATCAACTCCACTTGGAGCTGATTAAGACTTGAAATTGAAAGCAGCACTAAAACCTTAACAACAGCTTACTCAAGATGGTTAAGTATAACAGTTGTAGCTCCCTCATTCAAACAGTTACCATCAGCCATCAAAGCAGCTGTTATCAGTCTTAATTAATCCCAATAAACGTAGTTGTATTATTGGCCATGTTTCTGCAAATAATGATAAAAAGGGCTCCACTGACAGCAAAATGACTATGACAAGATGGGGCAGCTTCATTGACTGTTATAAGGGCAGTTGATAAGTACTAATTGTATAGCACCTCCACATCCATGTGGGCGCAGGCCCAAGGCAGTAATCTCATCTTACTAATGGTACAATCTGATTAGTGCAAAAAGACAGTGTTGGAACAGTAGTGCACTTTTAAGAACACATTATTTCATCAAAGACTCTAATTGTCAACTGTTTGGCTGAGGCAGTGTTAAGGAACAAGCTTGCTCCTCCCTGCTCCAACTGTAAAAGGCTGTGTCTGCAAGCTGGAGTTCACAATGAGAAAGGAACATGAAAAGAAGTAGTATGATGTATATTCGTCCTCCTCCTATGGCACTACAGCCCAAGTCGGGCCCTGGCCTCCACCAATCTCCGCCTCCAATCTACTCTATTCATTGCAGCCCTCCTCCAGTTTCTTATCCCCATGTCCCTTGCGTCCTCTGCAATGCCATGATGTATATTACTCACTCATTTTATGGTAAAGTAGTTTATTTTTTCAATTGTGAAATTATCGGAATTAAAAAAGAAAATGGCATAGTTCATATAGTAGTTGCCAGTTACTACTATGATATTTCCAGTAACACTGTACAGCTCAGCAAATATATTCAAGGTAATGGGCTGATAAAGAATAAATAATTAATTTTAAAGAAGAGAAATTAAAAATAAAAGTGAGTAAAGAATAATTATGATAAATAAGAGGTTTGGTATAAAAAAGGCATTTGATAATTATTAAAATATTCATACACTTTTTCCCTTCCTATATCGTATTTATTTATTTAACTTTTATATCACAAACATATGTACGTAAATGGTGAACAGATTCATCAAACGGAATAATGCAAAGTGAAATTTTGTATTAAGTATAAACTACTAGAAGAAAAGTGCTGTCTGAGTTGTAGTAATGAAATTAGAAAAAAAAACATTTTTTGTAATTAGTTGTTAGTACATTTGTATTTCTGAATATGGCAGTAATATAAACGGTCAAAACATTGTAAAATAAATAAAAAAAAGTATTTTTGTTTATATTATATTTATTCTTATGTAATTATATATAAAGATTTGGTATGGTGAAAATGTAGAGACAAGTCCAGCCAAGTAGTAGCCAAATTGAGGCATGTGTGCCAATAAGTACATACGTGGAGGTATGTTAAGTGGCATACGGTAAGACAACAAAAATTTAATTAGAATCTTTGTACTCGTTGAAAACCTTTTACTGGATATATAATAAATTCCAAACCATTACTTTTTATAGTGTAGAGCAGTGGTTCCCAAACTTTTCAGTCTGCGGACCCCCCTCAAAAATTAAAAATTTCATGACCCCGGGTGAGTTATGAAATAAAACAAACAGTAAATGTGATACACTCATATTTTAATTAAAATGTATTAAAATCAAAATTCTCTTAACCTGCAAAATTATAATGTTAATGATATCAAACATATTTAATGTGAACAATGAAGCTGCTTTTGAACAATTAGCTCTAAAATATTAGGTTTAATATATGATAATTTCAGTACTAAGTCACTCTCGATATCAAGTTTATTTCTGAACTTTGCCAACCTCGGCTCTATCTTTCCAGTCACACGTGTCGAAACCCAGCTACTTAGGCATACTACCAGGTACACGGAAAAACGTTATGCTTAGATACAGTGCTTATATGTGGACTAAAACAGCGTAATCAGTTCTGTGCTGATGCGGTGCTCTAGTCAGTTCGGATGACAAACAGATTTGCTACACTACATGATTTAAAGACATTATTAAAGCCATTAGTTTGAAATTACTTTTACAATTACAATTGGTTTGAACAAAAAAACTGGAATCTTATACTCATTGTTTTAAGATTCTAATATTTAGATTTTAGATTATAAAAAAATCGGAGATAATTATGGTATATTCTATTTTTCTTAAAAGTGTTCGCGGACTGCCAGGGGTCCGGGGACCCCGCTTTGGGAACCACTGGTGTAGAGCAAGGAGACTATACTGCAAATAATATTTGAAGTAGGATATGTTGAACTGGTATCTTAGGTAAGGTGGCAGTTCACAAATAATGCATGCATAAAAGAAATTGTACAAAATCTACAGATACAAAACACAAATTTATGACTAAAAAATTGTTTTTTTCTTAAATTTCATTTATATAACAATAAAAATATTTGTGTGACTGTTACATTTTTTATATAGTTCAATAATTTATACAATTGAAACTATTGTATTTGAAATTTTACTGTGATGTTTAGTAGCTTAAGTCCCATTAAACCCCAGTGTGAATGTGAACTGTCCCTAAATCGCTTGCCCATAGTACAGTGTTATAATGTTCTTGTGGTTTTGGAAAGTCATAAAGTAGAAATGAGTCGTTTAGTTTCAAAACCCAGATAAATACACTTTTTTCACATTCACATTTTTTGCATTTTCCTATCCTTTATTACCATCTACATGTCCCTATCTACTTCACAAGTTTCTAAAACAGATACATCCTTATTAAAATTGGAGTTGAAATTGCTGGTTAGTTGCAAAACCAGCTCTCCTGAAAATTTTCATTTTTTGGATGTATCTGGTTTTGAAACTAAACGACTCAGATAAAATGTTAAAAAATATACAAATAAAACTATTACAAAATGCTTAAACCAAGCAGTTTCATTTAAGTTTAGACTTGGCTTCAGTAGACATGGTTTGGTAAGCAAACATAGTAGATTGTTTACTTGTATGCCTATGCTTTATACTCGTATATATATTTTTATATTAGTGGTACAAAAATATTTTGCACATTGTGCACACCGAAGTTCACAGCCACCAAAGTGGTTCATAGCTCAAAATAGATTGGCCACCATAAATTATGGATTAGCTGATGATAATCCATAACCTTTAGGTTAATATTTTAATGTATAATGTGTTTTCCCTGTTTAGAACACTTCATTTAGTTTCCACATCTCGTATTGTAGATTTTTAAGCCTTTTACAAATAAATATAAAATGTGTTATCAATGTAGCAAAGTGCATTATTTTTATTGTAATAATTTATATTGCGAACAGTTTGAATGTATAAGTAGTGAACTTCTTTTACTGTTATCTTGTTGATTCATCCTCTTCGTTCACTTTATAAAGACGGGAAGATCTTTTTCCTCCAGATTTTCAGAACATTTAAAAGCACTCACCACAAACTACATACATTCCACATTTGCCACACAATTACAAAATGAAAACCACAGTTACACAAACATAGAACACAACATGGAAATATTACACTACTTACCTAAAAGTAGAAAACTAAACACAGCTGAACAACTTGAAATATACAGATATCACGCACTACAACCAAACAACATATTAAACGAACAATTACATTATAGATCACATACACTATTCGATACATTGATCCAAACACAATTTGAACCTCAGCGCCAATTCCCTCCCACCATCAACCCCCACCACACACACCTAGTCCATAACCGTTATATCTGTAAAATGACATCCAGTATTTACTCCCACTGAGGAAGAGGAACATCACCTCGGAAGTATGGGAAAGTGATAAAGAAAGTAGGTTCTTTTACTGATACTGAAACAACAAAATTAATTTTACTATTTTTTTTAGTATAGTAAGGCGCGCGTGCGTGTGTGAGTGTGTGTGCACTTAACACAGTATTAGGGGACGTCCATTAATTACGTGAGGTTTTTTTAAATTTTGACCCCCTCCCCCTCACGTGAGGTTTACCCTATAATTTTTAAATAATTAAATTTATTTGATATGTTCATGTTTTTGCTTCATACCACTAAAAATACCTAAAGCATACCTTCTATGTACTACATTTTTTCTGTGAAATTAGAGGTGAAAATGATAACTACGTTTAAGGTGCGTTATAATAATGTATATTCTCTGAATTAAAAAGTTGACGTGAGATTTTCATTGGCCCCCCTCCCTTTAAATGAGATTTGGTGAGATTTTGCCGGACCCCTCCCCCCCCATTTTGAGCTCACGTAATTAATGGACGTCCCCTTACGCATGCATGTTTGTGTACTTGGTACCACCTGTGATGTACATACATATTTATGTCAGTGTAAGTTTTTACAACATAAGTTACACACTATAAGGTACAAAACAGATGTGTGCGTAAAGATATTTGTTCAGCATGACTTGTACAAACTTGTTTGTGTAGAGAACTGAATCTATGCACAAACCATTGTAACATGTAATATAAGGTGTTGGTGACTGTTTGACAAGATGTAGTGTTTCAGATTGTTGGAGTTCAGTATTTTAATCAGTCGCTTCATGTTTTTCTGTGAAATTGCATGATACCCTTGGAAAAAGGTTTAACAATAACCTTAGTTTTTAAGTGGATCACTCATTGTCACTGGCATTTGTATACATTGTATACAAGCTTTCAAATGGACATCTCCAATGTTGTGCCACATGTAAAACAATGGAATCTGCTGTAAACAGTCAAATTTTTCCTGTTTTTTTTTTTAGAAAAAAATTCAATTTGTCATCTGAGTTGCACTGCTCAAGCAAGATGAGGCTTTAAGCAAAATGTTAACTTGATATCAAGGAGTATTTGTCAAGGCAGAGTATAACAGCTTGACAACATAGTGGAATATGCTGCATTAATTGTGATGATGCATTAGGGAAAAAGAATAGAAAAGTAGACTTGTCATTATTTTTTAATTATAAAGTCAATTGAAATTTGGTTTTGTGAACATCCATACACATTAACTAAAACCATGACTTACATGTCGAGGTTATATGAAAAATGATATGCGTATGTCATGTAGTATAGTTGTACTTACTTTTATTGTTATTGCCATCAAGGAAAGGAAAAAGAAACTTCTTTTTTTCTTTCATATCGGCCATCTAAGGACCACATGCCAATTTCAATTCTTTACTCTTTGTTCTTTTCTTTTTTCCCAATATTCTTTCATCTTCTCACTCTGTCTCTTCTTCCTGTCTTCAGTCCACTTTGAACCTGCGTTTTTATCTCTCCTACCCTGGACCCCCTCCATTTTCAACACTTTTGCCCGAAAAACTTCTCTTTCAATTGTTTCTTCTGCGTGTATATTATTTTTTTCTAAATCCTTTTGGACTTCTTTAACCCAACTTGATGTTGACTTCTTCCCCCACAGATATCTGAAGATTTGCTTTGTCAACCTATTGTCATCCATTCTATATAAATGTCCAAAAAATAATAGTCTTCTTTTTCTCATTATTTCTGTTATACTTTCTATACTTTGATATGTTTCATCATTATTTCTTAATTTCCAACCTTCTGAAGTTTTTCGTGGGCCTAATACTTTCCTAATAATTTGTCTTTCCAATATTTCTAGTTTGTCTAAATTATAATTCAATGCTAGACATTCACTTGCATATAGGCATTCTGGCTTCACTACTGTACTGTAATGCCTTATTTTGTATTTTTAGATATGCACTTTTTATTGTAAATATCTTTAGTTATACCATATGCCCTTTCCATCTTATGAATCCTTTTCTTCTATAGCAGATTTCTCCAAGCCATTCTCTTGAATTATCTCTCCTAGATACTTAAATTTTCGAACCCTCTCTATTCGACCAATATCTGTTACCAGGAATGTTGGCGCGTTTTTAATGTTTGTGAGAAATTTGTTTTTTTCTGCAGAAATACTTAAGCCTGTTCTACTGAGTATGCCCTCTAAAAAATTAACTTGTGTTACTGCAGATGTAAGATGTTCAGAAAGTATAGCAAAGTCATCTGCGAATGTCAGACAGTTTATTTCAATATGTTTGTTCCTTCTTCTCAACATGATTGGTGATATTTTGCATTCCTTTAATTTTTTATTCCAAATTCTCACTACTTTGTTCAGGACACAGTTGAAAAGCATTGGGGATAAACCATCACCCTGTCTTACACCTGTATTTATTTTGAAGGGTTGAGATATTTCTCCCATGAATTTTATTTTTGAGACTGTGTCCGTAAGGGTTTCACGGATTAGATTTGCCAATTTAGATTTAACACCAAATTCTCAGATTATTTTATCTATAGTTTCTCTATCAACAGAATCAAAGGCCTTTCTGAAATCAACAAATATTACTACAATCTCCTTTGAATTCAGTAGTCTGTGACGGATTATTGACTTCAGAGTGAATATTTGTTCTGGACAGGATCTGCTCTTCCTAAAGCCACCCTGATATTCACCCAAATGGCTATCCAAGGTTTTCCTACTCTCTTCAATAGAATCTTTGAAAATATTTTATATGCAACTGGAAGTAAAGATATTCCTCTGTAGTTATTAACCTCTTGCTTATCACCCTTCTTATCAAAGCAAAAAGAAACTTTATTGCTTTGGTTTATTAGAAAGTCCTTTAAATTTTGTCAAACTTTTGAGGTACTTTTGTTTACAAGGAAAAATATTTGTCTGTGCATGTATATAAATGTGTGCACACATACACACATGCATACACTTACACATTAACAGTTTCAACACATACCCATTATTAGATGCAACATATTTTTAAAGTGTATGGCACCTGGCTACTAACCTAGAGGTCCCAGGTTCGATTCCCGGGCCCGCACCATAAAATCAAGGTGAATTTTTCAGCCCCCAGGTCGACTCAGCCTGTGAAAATGAGTACTGTACCTGGGATAACATCCTGGGGATAATAATGGGCGGCTGAAGCGTAGTGCTGGCCACACTGCCTTCCTTGTATGCCGAATGGCTCACATAAGGCAGCCTAACCTGCCTACTCCTAAGCTACTTCGGTGGTACACATGGGAGCCATTATTATTATTATTATTATATTTTTAAAGTAAACAGGATTTTTCGGTTATTCAAGTACATGTGTGTATGCATTATTTTATTTCAGACACATTTCTTAATATCTCAACTGATTTGTTTTCAGAGTATAGTTTCAAGTAATTCATTATAGTATGTAATTTATAAATTATTTTATTGGTAACTGACATGTTGTGTGTTTTATAGATAGGATCTTATTCTAATTGAGTGAGCGGAACGAGTTCTTTGTTTTAAATCACCCGTTTGGCATTTGTGTGTCTGTCTATTTTTTGAAGTATGTCTCATGATAAATTTTGTATGGATCAACTGATTTTCGTAAAACTTACCATATGTCCTTACTTTTACCGTACAAAACTCTTATTGGTTTTGAGATTGATACTCCCAAAAAATAGTGGGCAGGAGGCAGAAATGTGAGGGGGAAAAATTGTGAAAAAATCGCGAAAGCTGTGTGAGATATGAAAAAAAAAGGTAATTTTAACCAGTCTAAATATAGTGTTCACTTTTGGAAATTCCAAAATTTTGGGACTCTGGGGCCCAAAACTGGGTGAAATTTTGATAAAACCACAAAAATTCTTGTGTGAAATTGAAGATAATTTCAACTGACATCTGGATGTAGTGTTAAGGTTTATAAATATCAAAATTTTCGGACCCCATATACAAAAAAAGAGATCTGAAATTTGAAAATAATTGTGAAAGCAAGGTGTCGGACTAAAAAGAATTGTAACCTAAATCTGAATGTTTCAAATTTTTTGCGTTTTCTGTATGATCATGTGGTCTACTGCAGTGTTTCCTATAATTGAAAAATTATTTAATATTGAAATTCATATAATAATAAATGTGCTTTCTTCAAAATGGTGGCAAGTTTTGCAGCTCAGGGATATTTGCTAGTAAGATATATACTAGTCATATATTAGTTTTTCAGAAGTGTAAATGAAACATGGACATTATATTTTGTTTCCATTTTTAATGTTTCAAGTAACAGCTTTTGTGTAGTAGCATGGTTTTTAATATGTTTTATATTCTGTAGCATAGACCATTTTTTAATAAAGCCTATAACTCACCACATAGTATAAACCCATAGGCTGAGGTAGACATTTAGTTGTATTAACTTTTGTGTTACTATACATGAAGTTAATTAAACTGTTAAAGATAAATATCATATTAACATATATATTTATCTAAGAACTTAGCTTTACCTGTAATTGTCTTGGCAAAAAATAACAACAACTTTCATATTAACATACTGAATACCCTAGATTAGCATTTCTCAACCTATGGGGTGCAAACCACTGTTGGGTCATGAAGTTAGGCTGAAAAATTGATGTTTTATGTCTCAAAAACCTATTACATTTAATACTAGGTAGAATTAATCATGTATAATTTGTTTATGGGTAAAAGAGGGCTTAAGTGTATCGATGTTAGCAAAAAATATGATTATAAACTGGGTGCACACCCCTATAAGTAATTTTGCTGTTGTCCATGCTTATGGGTCCCGTGAAGTGTGATGTCCATCAAAGTGGGTCCTGGACTTGAAAAGGTTGAGAACCACTACCATAGATCAGTGTTTCTTGCTGTAGATCAGATAAGGCAGACTTTGTGAATACCTTAGTGAGAAAATTAATGCCGTTAGTTGTGGATTAATATTTGGAAGGGACAGCCAACATTCGCTTAGATAATACAAAATGTGCCTACTAGCACTGCCTATGGGAAACAGATTTTCCAATTTAACAGCAGTGCAAAGTGTATTTTTGTAAGTCTTTAAGACTAAACATTGAATGAATAAGTAAAATTTCCATCAACAAATACGTAATATATTTTTCATATAAACAATCCCAATTGTTATATATATGATTTTAGGATATTTTCGGTCATAATATTTGAGTTTTGGGATTTAGATATTATTTTGCATTTTCATTTGGTTTCCATACTTTGATCTGTACACTAATTGTAATCATAAATGCTAGGTACTTTGAAGTATTTGTTTTCATTTTGGTTACATAAATGCCCTAAAGATCCATAGTCACAAATGTTGTCCACGTACAGAAGTATGTATCGTGCTTCAGTACGATGGGGTTGTAGGTTGATACATCAAAATTATTTATATAAGGATGTATTACACAATCCTCCTAGAACAAGACGAGGATGCAGAATTAAAAAGTTTGAGACTCGCTGATCTAGAATACAGTTCCTTTTTTCATTTTTACTTATATACATCATACACACAATTCTGAAAAAAATTATTTTCTACTTTAGTTCAGAAAGTATAGCTTATACTGACTTCAGCTTCTCTCTTTCAAATTTCAGATGTTCAGTTCAGATGTTCTTTTAGATGTTCTATGTTCCTTAATATAGTTAGAAAGTTTTTGTAAAACACATTGATCAGAACATTTTAAATGATATGAATTTGTAAAAAATGTATATTCAAATAAAAAGAATTAATTGTTTACATTGTTTTAATAATGAATATGGACTTCTTTCTGCGTCTCCAAAGATGTCTTACTAAGATGAATTGTCTTCCGTTTTTCTTCCAGTGATTGTTGTTGTAAATGCATTTCTTGCTGAAGTATAAACTAATAATCTACTAAACTAATTACTGCTAAATAACTACAATAATCATTACCATCTTTCTTTCAGAATCATAACTATTTAATCTAAATACGTAAATAGCACTTGTCTAGATGGTAAGAGATCTATATGATGGTGTTTGTTTTATGCTATTATCGTAATGAATTACTGTATGAAGAGTAATATGAAAACATTTTGTTAACTGTCATCATGAAACATTCCTGTTGGGTTTTATTTGCTCTTCTGTCTCACATTTGTCACTTCCAAACAAATGCATGCATTCTTAAATTTATTTTTAAGCATCCTTTTGTTCATAAAATTTAATACCACTTAAAGTTAGTATAAAAAATCCTGCTTCTCTCAAAGCCTGAGTTTCTAATTTGAGTTACAGCGTTTAAATAAGTGTGTACTGTATGTTTTTAGGGGTGTTCAGCACCATTAGTAGTTAAATTTGCAGATACCCAAAAAGAAAAGGATCAGAGACGAATGCAGCAAATGCAGACGGAGTTATGGAACATGGCAGGTTTGAATGGTCTGAATATCGCGCCGCATTCCTACCTCACAGCTGTTGGCCAGCAACTTACTGTAAGTTTTTTTGTATTTTACAGTTTGTGTGTGTGTGTGTGTGCACGCGCGCACCCGTACAAGTGGATGTACGTAGCATGTGCATAATCATACATTTGGCTACCTGCCCATTTTTAATGTATCGATATTTCAAAGTAATTATGATATACCAGTAACATACCAGTTATGTGTGGTTGTTATCAGTGAATCAGTACAAATATTGAAACATGATCCGATCGAAGTATTTTTACATTAAAATATATATTATTAACTGATGTACTCAGCTTTGCTTTGTATTAGTGGCAGCTAGACATATTGTTTCTTTCATTGCAGATATAGAGCTAATAGAATTGTAATTAATTCAGGAATGTATAAACAGTGTACATGATTTGGTTTTGTTATCACTTAACTTATAAGTAATATTTTTCAAACAGTTTTAGTAGTAGCTGCTGGTATAGTGTGTGTAACTCCTGTACTGTAAAAGCAGAGAGAGAGAGAGAGAGAGAGAGAGAGAGAGAGAGAGAGAGAGAGAGAGAGAGAGAGAGAGAGAGAGAGAGTTTTAATGGAAAGTTGGGCATTAAAGAATAAAAATTTTATTTTGTATTATAATTTTATAATTATTACAACACTAAAATTATAGTTGTAAAGAAATAAGTATTACTCTCAAAGCGTAAAAAAAACTTTATGACAATTAATATATTTGTATGAAATAACATAAAACAATATGATAATTAGTTTAACTTAAAAAAACAATCAAACTAGTATAATTTGTAATATTACTTTAATTAATGAAGATATTGTAACGTACACGAGTTAAAATTGTAAGTGTAGTTTAAATTGTTTTAGCATTACAACAAAAGTAACAAAATGAATATAATAAAAGTTTAGTTTATCGCTGTGTTTTAAAATTTCATTCAATTGATTATTGTTGCACCAGTTACTAGACTACACTTTTTATAGAGAAACATTATCAGTCAAACTTGTTTAAATAAATGTGAACATCATATAAATTACAAATGGAAGTAATATATCTAGAGTGTAGCTTAATTATTAGTGGACTATGGGGGAGGGGAGCACAGCCCTGTTGGGATACATTTTTTTGGTAGGGAAAGCATAGTTTTCTGTTCAACAGACTGGATTTATGCTTAAGAATAGTTAATTGAAGAAGAAAACTGATATGTGTGTACTTATACAGTTATACAGAACACTAATAACACTAATTTGTTCAAATTAAAAAAAAATCTAAACATTAGTGTTCTGCATTGGAAAAGTGTATGCATATCGTAATTGATACTCGGAGACAACATGGGCAACAAATTTCAAATTCTTGAGAGAATTTGCTTGATCTTGCAGTTGCTTCTTTAGGAGAACCCCCCTCCCCATTTCATTCGTAGATATACCATTGTATTTATGTGTTACTTTTAGCCTTTTGTGAGTATAATATATTTAGATATTTTCCTCAAATGATTTTAATATATATCAAAAACTTTTGATCAAATTCTGTTCAATAATTTTTGCATTATAGTTTAACACACTTTGTGTAAGACACTAAGTTACTTTTTACTACATATAGATCGATGAAAAAGGGTTTAAGTTAGGTCTGACAAACTTAATAACTTCCTTTTTATGATTTCATTTTCATATCACTTTTTTTTAATGGTATAATGTGTCACTCTTATATTAAGAATAAATTGGTGGCAGTTAATAGATGATCAACATATATATGAACTAAAATATTTGTGGTACAAATAATCTCTGACTGTTAGAAATTATTATGAAATAAAAATCAGTTTTGTTCATTATGATGATAGTGTCAAGGGAAAGTATATTTATATTAAACAAAGACAGAAATAAAAATAAGAGAATTGAATAAACTGTGTACACATGTACATGTAAAACCATTGATTTATAAGTTAATACAGTGGTTGCATTTATTTTCTGCATTGACACACTACTTTTGGGTTGTCTTGCAATTGTTCATTTGTCTCTATCCGTAATACATTTCTAGTTGTGTCATGTGGATCTGCTGTATGCTATTATAATCAGACTAGCACAGTATGGTAGCAAGTTGAGGGTCATGTGATGGAGGGGATGTAAGTGTGTATAATTTGTGAAAAAACTAAAAGAGAGCTATATGTATATTTACATTAATTCTAACTTGTCATAAAATATGTTTGTGTGAAATTAGTACAGTTTACGGATTTTTTGAAACAACACTTATGTATTTTATTTGTTTTTTGATTGTTTAGTTGTTTACAGAAGCTTGTATTGTTTAGACATAATTGAAATAAAAGTACATAAACCTATGAGTGATCTTTCCTGATGTCAGGACAAATAACACAATAATGCTTTACATAGGGAAACACAAACAAATATTTTTCTCCAGGTCTTTAAGCCATATACATCTTATACAAAAAAGTACAGAGTTTGTTCAGAACCTGATGTCACATTATTTTTAATGTCTGTAACAGACAGGATTGAATAACTAATTATGGTTTCCAAGAGCTGACACTTGAAAATAATTTATTAATCCATAACTTTCATGAAACCAGAGCAGTTTAAAGATATATAGGGGTTTAAAGTGTAGACTTTACATAGAAAAAGTTTGTTTTCATCTGTATAGGTCAAAATATTTAGGACAGTTTTAAAATACACTGTTGCAGTAACTGTTGTGACATATGAATTTATTGTTAGTAAAATATTATAATTGTATGATAAAAGTAACCGAACACAATGGATTTTTATATACTAAACTAACAATGATATATAAAATAACTGCATTCTGTATGTTGTCAATTACCTGTTAGAATAAATACAAGAGCTGTATTATATAGAGAATATAAATTAGGTATGATTATTTTTTATTTAGCTACATCCAGCATGCGAATCAGTGTGCTCAAGATCATAATTGAAGTAAATGTATGTGTATTATTTGTATATGGAAATAGAATGATCGTGTGTTTTTGTTACAGGGTGATTCCCACTCGTGCCTCGCACCCTTGCAGTTACTGCAACAATTACAGGCGACCAATAATGGTCAAACCAGCCCAGCTGTTACACAATTGTTACTTCACAATACCGCAGGTAATGGAATTATATCATACGCTTTATATTTTGTGCCCACATCATTGTAGACAGAATTTATGTGTAAAATATGAAATATTTTGTACTGTTAGTTTCTCGGTGTTTGGGGGATATGTAATCCATGTGGGGGGGGGGTTGTATGTAAATACGATGCAATATTCTGTCAGTAACTTTTGATCAGATTAATACCGAGCTTTCACAAGTTCCAGATAGGCCAGAGTAGCTAAGCATGGGCCTAGCTCTACTACCCACATGCAGATTATCACCTCCCATATTTTCCTGCAGTGTATCAGTGTCATGAGCTACCAAATGTTTTTGGAAAAGACATTCACCAGCTGCCCTCCACCGTCCAACAGGTCCTAATCCTGTGCACACTGTACAATGCAAATTACATTATTACATCGTGCGTAGGTGACACATATTGTTTACAGAAAAGAATCACGTATTTGCCTTTTACACTACTGTTAACTGCTTTTATAAACTTACATCTTATGCCTGTATAAAAGTACACCGTTGTACACATGTGCATTTGTTCATTATCTGGCATCAAAAAGGCCACGTGTTATGAAAAGCAGTATGTTATAAAATCTGTCATTAATAACGCATGTTTTAAAATTATAACTTTGTTATATTACTTTACTGTGTAGTATAAAAACTAAGAAACCTACATTTTAAATTAAACATAATAAAAAAATGTTGCACACTGACCTCTTAAAGAAAAAATAATCTATTCTGTCTTAAGGAGAGGGGCTGTTTTTATTTCCATAAAGCATAAAGTATCAGCTTATTTTTAAATTATTCAGTTTTTGATGATTCAAGTAGCTGTTACACTTCAGTAGGCTGTTCTAATACAATTATGGAAGGGTAAAGCAGAGTGCTAGTCAATATTAGTTACAGTATTACGGCATAGTGTTAATTGAATTTCTCACCTGTAGCATAGCTGATGACACATCACTGTCTCTTGAATTAATATGTTTGCTATGTAACATACATATATGAAGTAAAAGTGCCTTTGTATTTTTGCAAAAGTCTTCATTATTTCTTTGTTTAGATAAAGACACAGTGTGTTTTATTCTGGTTGGCAAGTTGCACTGGCTGCTAGGAAGCAAATAATTTGTTTTCTTTTATTTGCCTTTATATAATGGTGTAAAATCTCATTTTAGTTAATGAGAAGTTCTTTATATTGTTCTTAATTGAGTATTTGCTGTACATTACCAGTATTTATGAAGAACATGGTGTTTCTTGGTTTTGGATGTTTTTATTGTAAATTTTTCGCCCATCCTCATTGGCTTGACTGAGATTGAATTGTATGTTTGACTTTACCCCTGAGAAACTAGTATCAGTACTTTCACGGAGAATCAAATTTTTCTAGATAATTGAACAGCAACATAAAAAAGTTATTATTTCTAGAAAATTTTCACCAGAACACAAAAGTAAAAAATTATGGTACATGTAAATGTGACAAAAAAATATGAAAATAAAGTTACAGTAGAAACTCAGTTTTATGTATCAGAGGCTATGGGTGAGCCCATGATGAGTATGGGAAGAGACGGATTATATAATACCCCTAGCTTAGAGTAAGACTGAAGATTAGTCAGATTTCTTCAAATTAGAAAATAATAATTGTAAAATGTACTGTAATTCTTTTGCCTTACCAAATAACAAAGAGTAAAATCAGTACACTGTTCAACCAGTCAGACTATAAAATAAAGTAACATAGTTCATTATATCAATAGAACAGAAGAAAAAAATAAGAATTTTTTTTTAGTTTATGTTGTATTTACTTTACAAAAAAGTTGCCTTCTGTTGTTTTAATTTGTGTGAACTCATGATGCCCAACAGCTTTGTGAAACTTCTGTGCAGCAAAAGTCATGTGACATTAGCACGTGGAAGAAGTTAATATTCGCTGATAGTTTAATTTCAGCTCTCGGTGATTTATTATTTTTCCCTTGACATCAGCTTCTTCATTACCTTTATTCTCCTAATTATCTATAGAAACTGTAGTTGACACAAGTTCATTATTATCAAATATTTCAAAGCTGTTGTCCAGTATGGTCATTTCTAAATATTCACCAACTTGCAGTTCTAAATATTTTCTTATACGCTGGGGTCTGATAATCTGATATATAATCAAAGTTTTAATGTATATAAGTACATTTTATGTGTTAAGAAACGAATAATGGTTAACAGGGTAGCTACAAAAATTATTCAGTACAAATAACAACATGGGCTTGCTGAGTATTTTTTCTTTCAGCCTAATTCCTTAAATTTTTAAGTAAATGAGGAGCATGTCTACCTTAAAGTAGAAGCTGTTTGTGTGATTTCTTGGAAAATCTAAAGAAAACTCTTCTAGTGCTCAGAAAACATTTTTACAAAATTCATCAACAAATTTTCTCTGAACTAGTTCATCCTTGTTTTTATGTGATTTCTTGATAGCTTCATTTCTTAGACATATGACATACTTTAGTATTCTTCAGAGAATGAAAGAGTTGATAAGATAATTTATGTTTAAATTAATTGACTAGCTGTTAATCCATAACGCTGCTGTAATTGTGTTAGACGTTAATTGATGACATTGTTTTTTGTTACTTGAAGGTTTGGATAGTAGGTTTATTTTCACATATAGCTTCATAGATGGTACAGGCTTTTTAAATTCTTCAACATTTTATATATAAACTCTGCTGAACATATACTGTTATTTTGAACAAATAGAATAAAATATTATTTGATAAAGTTCTGAAATTGTGCATCTTTCAGAAAAGTAATTAAGAAAAAAACTTTAGGAAATCAAGCGTAATAAGCAACTTTATATGAGTTGTGTCCAGAATAAATTAATTCAAGTCTCTAGTTGCAGCTGTACATACAGTATAAGGAAGGAGAGAATATTGCTTGTACAGTACAATATCCATTTGTGTTTTAACAAGCAGTTTCACATTTAGCAAATCGTGTTAATTTCTTGTTGTTTGACGTCAGTTTGTGTTAACTAATTTTAAAACTTGTATAGTTAAAAAGTGTTGTTTGTGTTTCTATGTATAATTGAATATAATATATTATCTTGGTCACTTTTTATGCTCATTATTTACTCATTTCTAATTTTGTTTCCATAATTGTATATTTCACTTTCTGAAAGTGTGCATTCTCCTCCTATTTAAAATGGAGGTAATATTATTAAAAAAGAGAATTCTGCTGAAGCACGCTTTTTATGAAATGTGTGTTAAGCAGAAAAGAAAATAATTTTGTATGAGCATGTTGCACCTGTGTATGTTTACTGTTCTGATACAGTAGATATATTGATTATATTGAAAATTCATAATTGTCATGTTAATTGTACATACAGAAATGTATGTGTATCTGTACGTGTTAAGAAAAATATATCCATGAGGCCTTTTTAAAATAGAAGCTTCTTCACATTACATTTATAAATAGAACGACTGTTCAGACAGCAAGTGGATTACTAATACAGTTATTACTATGAAACAGTCACCGAGACTACTTGATAAGCCTCTAAACTAATGTGTTATATATGAAAAGCAAATTCCAACATTTGTAAAACGTACACTAACAAAATGTTGAGTATAGCTTAGAGAAACTGTTGTTTTCAGGTTTACAAAATCTAGCGGCATTAAATGGATCAACTCCGAGCTTAACAGATATAAATCCTGCAAACTTACAGGGGCTTGCAACTTTGGCAAATTTATCACATGCAGGTAATAGAAACTTTACAATATGATTGTAAGAGCACCATATGTCTGTGTTATAATAATGTTGGATTTCGTTGTCCATGATGTGTCCGTTTCTTAACTAAATATAATTATTTCACTACGACTCGGAACACAAAACACTTTTAATAATGTTGGGCTCACTTCAAACAGATTAGTTCAGATATTTGGCACAGCACAAGGTTAACGAGCCTGAAATACTAATTGTTATTTTTCTAAATATTCACTTTTGAAACTTCACATACGTGATTTGGTTTGTTTTTATTTATTTGATCAACAAATGTAATATTAAAAAATACATACTCTTGTTTTACTATGATACCTTAAGTGGTATTTAAAGTAGAAATGTTAGGAATATTAATTGGTATGTGGTCCTATATTTTAATAGTCTGTCAAATGATATGTTGCATTTATATAAGTGTTGCTGAAAATGTAATATTTTAAAAATGGAAGGGTATACTAGTTAGTCACACAAAATAAATAATTTTGCGTACATATATTAAACTTTATTTTCAGTGACTGTATTAATCTAGTTTGAATGATTTTGTTTTCCAAAAACTATTTAACTGTGAATATTTGAACAAAGTTCTGTTGTAGTTACTGATTTGTTTAGAAAATGAATTTAATCAGGTCTTATATTTATGGTAATTAACTTCTGTGATCATAAGACTTAATTGTGAAAATTTTAGCAGAGTTCTTATATAGTCGCTGGTGTGTATAATTAATAAAACATTACCAGATTTTACATTGACACTAATTATTGTATGTATGTTTAAAACTGTAGCTGTATAAATCGAATATTGATTGAAGGATGACACCTGTCTTGTTCGTGACACTAAAAGCAATTTTAAAATAGTTGCTGGACATATTCCAAAGCATTTAAACATTTTGACAGACATAACTATTTATATATGCAGTCACCTCCAAACTCAGTGCATGTCCATAATGGACTTTGTAGACCCGGCTTATTAATAAAAAAGTTCATATAGTACGCAGATTGGTTTTATAGCATGCAGACTGATTACAACAGACTTTGTCATAGATTTATCGTCTTTTGTAATTACTTATTTAATACAGTTGTTGCAAATGGAACAGTGGCATTTGCCATTATTGTTAGTAATATCTGTAAAATGTCACTATTGATTGAGCTAAACAACTGCTTTTGCAGTTTTGACTTAAATATACTTAGTATTTAAGAAACCAAAATCATTGTTCCAGTCTTACATAAATACAGATTACAATTATTTTTTTAAATGTGTGTGTGTGTGTTACGACTTCTTGTTATGTATAAGTAGAAAATCATTATTTTGAAAAGTATCTATTTTTGTTGTAAATGTATTAACTCTGTTGTATAAAGGGTTTTTGTCTTTTGTTTATTCAAGTTTTCTAGCAAATATATAAGTCTAACAGTGTGGTACATAACTGTTTTATAATGAAGTTTTGTTAAACTAAGGTCCAAATTAAGGCTACAACAAACCACAGACTGGATTAACAAACTTGAGTTTTACTGTAATAACATCGTGATACAGTATGTGTTACTGTTACATGATTGGGTATTACCCACTGATTATTTCTCGTGTTTAGTCATAAAAGTGAATCAGGGTGTATGTTATTGTTAGAGAATTGACCTTATGTAGTTACATAATTGGGAATTACCTAACAATACAACTTCTTTTATGGCAAAGCTTTTTATAGTCGGTACTTATATACCATCAGGTGTTGAATGTAGATTATGCAACTTTATGCTCAAAATTACGTCTTGAAAAATGTCTTGTTTCCTCTTCAAACTGAGGATTTAAGATCTGTTTTAAAACACGCTTTGTAGTATGAAAGTTTATAAATGAAATGAGTATAAGTGAGAGTATTTTGTTATCAACTTGTAAGCATATTTACAAATAATAGTCTTATTCAAATTCCTGTACTCAATATCTATCTGTTAGTAAAATTTGTGTGTAGTGTAAAGTTTACATTGTATATGTTACCGGCAAAGTATGTAATCAGGCATTCTATAGAATACCTAGGCATTTTATACAATGCCTGAATCCAGCCAGCAAAGTATGAAATGAAACACATTTTATACATTGCCTAGGCATTGTATAGAATGCCTAACGTCTTCTAGGTAATGTATAGGAGACAATGTGTGCTCTGTGGTTTCATGTCACAACATGAATCCCCCTCCGTCAAAGCCCGTACCACTGTATGTGCCTACCTCCCGCTGATCTTCAGTAACGTCCGAGATGCTGAGTCTAGTGCTGATGACCACGTTGCTTTAATGCGAGTTCGATTTGACGCTGACATATCTCAGGTTCGAAGTTCTAGTGCTAAAAACAGTGTTTTTCTCAGTGATGGTGACTATCGTAAGCTAGTGTTGGACGTGCATGCTGCTAAGAAGAAAGAACAGAAGGAGCCACAGGATTACTGGCTACTGAATAGGTACGATGTTATGTTATGCTTGTTGAAAATAAAAGCAAACTAATTTTTCCCCTCAAGCAAGGTGATAGTGCTATTCAGTTTTATGTCAGTGATACGGAGTTGTTTGATGTACTACATGAAGTCCACTTAGCGATAGGCCATGGAGGCAGAGACAGAATGTTAAAAGAACTTTCTATTAAGTATAAAAACATCACACGTCATGATGTTGAACTATACCTTCATTTGTATGAGGCTTGTCAAAAAAAGCAAAAAGGTGTAAAAAAGGGTATAGTCGTAAAACCAATAATTTCATCCAAGTCGTTGCCAGGCTGACCTTATCAATTTTCAATCCCAGCCAGACAGAGATTTTAAGTTTGTTATGGTTTATCAGGACCATTTAACCAAATTTGTTGTCCTTCGGGCCCTCAAAAAAAAGACTTCTGAAGAAGTTGCGTATAACCTCTTTGATATTTTTCGCTATTTGGAGCTCCATCTATTTTACAGTCTTAACGGTAGAGAATTTTCTAATAAAATTGTAAATAATTTGAAAGAATATTGGCCTTCATTAAAAATTGTTCATGGTAAGCCCCGTCATTCACAAAGTCAGGGCAGTGTCGAACGGGCAAATCAAGACATTGAAAATATGATTGCAACTTGGATGCATAAAGTGACCAATGGAGTGAGGGCCTACGGTTTGTTCAGTTTATGAAAAATAGAGCCTTACACTGTAGGATCAAACGATCACCCTATGACGCTCTCTTTGGATGTAAAGTTAAGGTAGGACTTACTACATCCTCGATTCCCCATGATGTGTTAGATACTCTTGAAAGTGAAGATCTGGAACAAGTCATCAACAATATACAGACTACACAAAATACCGATACCAGCATAACTGAATCTATCGACCATGCCTAACCTAATGCAGGGAACAGAACATGCAAGCACTTCAACTGTAAGCATTGATCCTGTAGAGCATTCTAGCGCAGTTAAAACCACCGACGCAAATCACCCTTTAGACGCAGCCCAAGAATCCTGCACAAATCCTACAACGGCAAGCTGTGTTTGTTCAAAGGAAACTTTTGGTTCTGAAAAGTGTGTATAGTGCTGCAGAGATATGCATAGTACGTGTGGACATTTTTTGAACAATAGTGGCAATAGTGGAGATAAGTGTGACAATGGCAAGAAGCTGAGTACTCTTTGCTTCAAAGCAAAAAATGTAACTGAAGAAAGAAAAAGATCAAAATCATTTCTAGAACTTCAGGGAAAAAAGATGAAATCTGATTCTGACAAAAAATTTCCTCCAGCTCCTGTGAGCACGTCTGCTTGTGTTCCAATTCCTGAAGTAGACAAGGGGCGGGGAGATCTTCGAAACATCGTAGCAATCGTCGTGAGTGTGACAGAAGACGGATTTTACAAACTGGAAACCACTAACGGATTGTTAAAGCAGTTGTACACAAGATCGCAGTTCACTGTATGCCCAAGGCCACTAATGGGGGTTGAAGATGTTCCTGAACAAGAAACCGCACTTCGTACCACTGCTACTGCCCAATCATCAGGATCTGGACAAGGGTTCATAAAATGTGTGTGCAAGACTAAATGGCAAAATAAAAAATGTCATTGTGTAAAAAATGAAAGAAGTGTACTTCAAAATGTCACAGCTCTCTGTCTTGTTGTAATAAGTAGAGTATATTCCATATATTTAGAATTAATAAACACCAATAACATCTAATGTGTTTTTTAAAACTGGATTGGTTAAAAAACGTTCTTATACAGTATAATTTTAATAAAATAGTATCTGAACATAATTAATTAGAGAATAGATAATCTTGAAATGTCAAACAAAGTTCTCCTTTGTGTAAAATTAAACAATTATGTGTGATTTTATAATAAAATGTTTTCATTTTGACTGTAGTAAGCTTATTTTACACTTTGCCTAAAGAATCACTGGCATTGTATAGAATGCCTAGGCAATGTATAGAATCCCTAGGAAAAGTATAAAACACATTTTAAAAGTATTCTATTATATACTTTGCCTAAAAACTCCAGGCATTGTATGAAATGCCTAGGTATTCTATAGAATGCCTGGATTACATACTTTGCCGGTAATATATACATATTGAAGAACAGGATTTACTTAATTTTATTATTTTTTAAAATTATCACCTTAGTATCACGTTAACTATTTCTCGTGTATTTGCAAATGATTGTTACTCTGCTAAGTGTACCACTTTTAAATTTGTATTTTGCTATCCAGTCCTGTGATTATACTAGAATCCTTGATTTTATATTACATTGTTGTTTGAAGTTACTTAGAGCAGTCTGTGGCTTGTAATATACTGACTACAGCTTAATATACTAACTAACAGTATAATTGCTTTTCCGCAATTACATAGTAATATTCTAGTAATTTAAGTAGTTTTCAAAAAGACTATTATTTAGGTGTTAGAATGTTTAAATAAAAGTGCTCATGTTCATATTAATCGAGTTTGTTTATTTATTCCTGCTGCACACATTTGCAATTGTGTATTGTTTGCTTTTACAAAGTGTTTGAGTTAAAAAAAAAAACAATAATGAAACTCATAGTTTTTGTTGTAAGGTTCCTACCATTTTCTTACACCATCTATTATATTTTTTAGAAAATTTAGAAAATGTATATGCACTTTTTCCCCAAGGATTATCCCAACAACGTTCATACAGTTACACAATACACACACAGATTTTGAGGTTCTACTTGAAGGACTTAATTGGAGTTTTTTATTCAATAGAACCTAACATCATCATAAGCTAAGAAGCCATATTACTGTGTATATGTATTTAACTATTGTTTGTTTACAAGCACAAATTTTAGAGAATTTTTGCCTTTAAAATAACTGCAACTAATCAGTTGTGCAGAAGCCCACAGCACAAGACCCCTCCAGTGGATCTTGGATTGCCTCAGAGCACTATTCCAGTTGATGTTAATCATTTCTTCGCATTGTTTTAATGTCTTTCAAGACATCATACAGTTTTCTTTTTCTTACTCTATTGCCTAAGGTCTCTGGAGAATTTTTTTGTACATCTCTATTCTTTCCAGTTGCTCAATATACACTGTTCGTATTGCTGTGATAAATCTCTTTAGACGACTGTAGAAGTAGATGCCAGAATACACAGAGCAACTGTAAAATAAGTTGTAGAAAATTGTTCGTGTTGTCTCGTGTAGGAGTAGGTGTACTGGAAAACTTTCATTTGTATGCCCTGGAATCTATATACCATGTCTTTTGATACTTCTTGTAAAACTCTTTTGTAGAACAGACTGTGGTTGTGAGAACTAATTGCCTTGTTGTACATTCACGTATTATTAAATCATATCTTTACACATTTGATATGATTTCTTCTCATAATCTCAGATGTCCTGATCATATGTTTACTATCCATACAAAAATGTTCTAAAATTTTGTTGCCTTGTAGAAGCAAGAAAGAAGGTAAGTGATTTTGTGTGATGGTGGAGGTATTGATGGTGGTGGCAGGGGTTGGAGTTTTAAAAAGAAGAGAGAACCATGTACAACTGGTTTTGTACCGTGTTGTGCACTGGTTTGCTCTTATGTTTAATAGACTGAATGTTTATCAGAAAGAAATCAATTTTTCAGGCGTGAATCCACTGAGTTTGCAAAACCTGATTGATTTTTCAGGAGTAAATCCACTGAACATGCAAAACTTGGTTACATTAGCAGCTATCACCGGAGGAAACAATGCTATGTCTCCAACCGGTAAGTAAACTTATCGATTTTATTGAAAGCAAAAACATGCACTTGATGAAATAATTTCCTAATGAATGTATGTAATAATGGAATTTTTATTATGATCCCCCTTCAATTAATGAGTTATATTAACAGACATGATTTTTGCTGTATTGTTGAATCTGAAAATGGACCATACCAATTTTATACTATATAAAACAGAAATTTATAAAACAATGATTTTTGTTTATTTCTGTGTAGGATCCAGCACGTCTAGCCTCAGTAGTCCAGGTGTGTTTTGTTAATTTTGTTTCTATATTTATACTCAACTTAATCGTGCTGATTTGTGTGGTTACTTTAATCGCTTATTTAACAATTATTAACAGTATATACAGTTGTTTTGTTTGTTCCTAGAAAATTGTTTACTCTGCATGTTTTGTTCTGTGTCCATGTTCCAGTTTGTAATACTGTGGTACTCAGAGAAGTTAACATTCATGGACAGTAGATCCCATGTATATTTACCCTTATAAATTTGGTTCGGTTCAGTAGTGTTTTATTCTGTAGGTAGGGAACAGTGTTACATAGTGGCTTTTTTTAATAAAAAAAAGTATAGTTTTTTGTGATTTCAGTTTAATAATTTTGAACTTTTATGAAGTTCCTGCATATAACTTTCTTTATATAAATTGTAGTAATTTCAAAAAAGCATGTAGTTGGTGGCACTGGCATTTGATAGCATGTTCATTACTGCTGCATAATGATGTGGTTAGCTGTTGCTTCTTCTGAAATGTGTATTAAATATGCTTTTCGTTAAATAAAGATATGGTAAATTGTATTTTGTTCTAATCAGATAATGAAAACAAAACTTTTTTAGAAAAATTAAGCAGTGGATTGAATGGATTGCTGAAATGGCTAGATTTCTGCGGTATGTTGTGAAAAACCTAATTGTTTAACATTCATGTTTCGTATGGTATCCAAGTCACTTTTATATAATAATAAGTGATTACCTGTATGCGGTCCGCCGTGTGACTTCTCAAACTTGATTACGTTACGCGTTTCAAGGCGTATGCCTCATCATCAGACGTTTAAAAACCAAAAACACACATATCACACAAAACTGCGTTCGTCAAGAAATAACACACACGAACGCAGTTTTGTGTGATATGTGTGTTTTTGGTTTTTAAACGTCTGATGATGAGGCATACGCCTTGAAACGCGTAACGTAATCAAGTTTGAGAAGTCACACGGCGGACCGCATACAGGTAATCACTTATTATTATTAAACCTAATTGTGGTTAGCAGTTCTTACAGACTACCTGATGATTTTGATATTCTGTGTTGCAAGTCTTATAATATTTTAATTTAGAAAAACAGTGAAGACTGTTTCAAGTATCTTATATTAATTTACTTTCCATAATATGTTGAAAGGTAAAATTCTTTATAACACTTCTGCAATGTGACAGTTTTATCATATAAATTGGAAACAGGGACCAGAGTAAATTGCTACTGATAACAGTTGTATTTAATTTACATTATAGAAGGGCTTTTGATCTGGGTTTGTAAATTTCTCATGAGTTTTGGGTATGATGAGTTCTAATTTAAGAACTGAATCCTCTGACCATGAAAACTAATGGAAGGAAAAGAAAATTTTGGAAGGCTGTTGCATAGGTGGCAATGTAATTTATAATGAATTTCAAGAAGGTTTGAGGTCCTAAACTTGAAAATCATTGTAATAGATACAGACTTACTACATGATCAACTTTGGTAAACAGAGCCTTACGGTGAAGATAATTTAAATGTGATATGTAAGTTTATATTTTGTAAATGCTGAAAATAATTCTTAAGCATTTCATTGTGTTGGGACTAGGATGTTCCTAACAATGGTGAAAGAAATTTCAGTCTTTCCACATTAGGAAATAACTTTATATACTGTGTGGAGAGAGTGTTGTGTTTTATAAGATACACATATCAAGTGTAGATTTGTCAAGCTATAACACAGTTGTATTCAAATGATATGTGGGTTTTTGTATTTGGTGTACCTTATTTTTTTGTTTACAAGAAAAAACGTACCTTCATTCATTGCAGTTCATTGCTGATGTAGCTCCTAGCCAGTACTTTGTCTGTTTCACTTCTTTTATTGGAAAGTATAATTGGAGGTGTTCTTAAGCTAGTGAACGAAGTGGTCAAACAAAACACTACAACACACAGGACTAACTAACACCCAATGTTCTTGAATGTTTCTTGGATGGTCAGTGTCCATAATGACTATTTTTGGAAACTTTTATTAAAGAATACCTACGGATTCAAGAGGTTTACCTCTTATTAGTGAATGCTGTCGTTTGTACATAGTGCAAGACAGGAGGTAAAACCAATCACCCTGAGCTCTATGGTATTGGATTGTGTTGGCCTACAGTTTATTAGCACCAAAACATGGTCTTCTAGTGGCCATCACGTGACATAAGATTGTTTTTCAAGCAAAGTTACTAGTGTAAGATCCAAGAACCATCTGGTTATAATTAGTATGAACCAAGGCAGGGGATTAGCAGGTTACTCTGGAAACGGATAGAACATTTATGGGACTAGGTTTTCATGAAGGGGTTCAGAGAAAAGACATCAAGAGTAGTGCAAACAGTTCTGTTGGCGATGATAGGCTTTGAAGATCTTATGCGTGAGGTAAATATGTAATATGGACTATTATTGTCCCCAGACCATTGTGTAGGGGCCTAAAGAAAGAGAATTGTTGGTATATTTTCTGGTCCACATATAGAGGTTGCCTGGTAGGTTAGATGACTGTCAACCTACGTTAGCTGGCATAACAAGATTTATAATAAATATTAATTATATATTAACTATTTTCACATTGAAATTCTGTGATTTTCTATTGTATATGGGTTTCCATGTGACTCATGCAGTATTTATCACTTGCATACTCTTGTGAAATTTGGTGTGTGCGCGTGGAATAAGCAAATTGTATAATTTACATTTTTATTGACAATGTTAAGCCCATACACAGTGAAACTATAAATATTTTATTATACTGACAGTTACCACATCATCCATGATATATAAGCCTCTCCAACTTTTATTATAATGTAGACTGTTATGCTTTTTTGTGAAGTTTTCTTTACTTTTTTTTAGTGAAAGAAAGAGAAACATGTTTTGGCAGCATGGTTTTTAATTAATTTTATGTAACAATTAAAACAAAATATTGCCCAACATTATAAAATATTTTGTATGAGTTAATGCGCACAAACTCTTCCTAAAGTTTTTGTACAATTTTCTAGTAGTCGCAGATAAAATGGTTCAATTTATTGTGTTTTCAGCAAGTTTTAAACAAAAAGTGTTTGTGTATTTAAATACAGTTGTTAAAATTAGAAATTGTTGTGTTTCATATGTGTTTTATTTGTGGGTTTTTACTTTATTTAATATTAAATGGAACATATACAGTCAAGCGTTGTTTCCATGGGAAGTGGTTGAGTGGCATTGCATGTGTCTCTGCTTTTATTTTGTACAGTAGCAATCTTACAATGTAGACACAGTATTGGATCGGTTACTAGCAGTAACTCAGTATGTTTTGGTTTACAGTATATTATTGATGCTTTTTGTGGCATTAACCAGCCAGCCAAATGTTTGATATACATTTTTATAGTGTTTTTGCTTATTTATGTTAAAGAACAAATAATAACAACTATTCTTTTACTAATATAGATTTTCCTTGTGGAATAATATTTTGATTTCCTGTTTTGAGCCACTGTGTTTATTTCCACGCTAACAAAATGTACTGCTGCAATAACTACCATGGGGTCAGTTAAACATCCACATACACAAGCTTTGCAGTACATAAGACGTGATGTATGAAATAGTAGAGTTCTGATAATTGAGATAAAGTTGATTGTGTATAAAAATAATTGAAGATATTCGAACAGACACCTTACTATAAACAACAGTGGTTGTAACATGCCTTTTGAAATTACAGCTTTTGAAAGAAACACATGTTTTTTTGTTTATTGTAAAAATTATTGTATGTTTCAATTTTAAATGTCTGTGTGCAATTAACGATGAATTTAAGAAAATGTTTGTTGTGTCAGGTATTGTCTATCTAACATAAACAGATTATTGCTATATGTTAAAAGTTTAAATGGGTTAATCATGAAAAGCTGTAAATATAGTTTCAAGTTTCAGTTTATTACTGAGAATAAGATTGTGAAGTTTCCAGTATTAAACAAAAAAAAGTTCGAATTTTTATATGTTAATTATAATATGGTGGTTTGTTGTGATTACAATTGAAACATTAGTTTGGATTATTTTATAAAACACATTATTTTTATAGTCTAAAGAACAATATATAATGTTATGTACTGGAACCAAATAGTTATGCGAGTTATTTTTTATTTAATTACTATTTTCAATTTCTGCAGTTTTACACACACATTATCATGCATGAGATATGTTCATATAGTTGAATATACTAATGCATTAATGATGATTTATTTTATACACTATAGTGAATTCTATTAGATTGTATTTTTTAAATGTATTCTAAGCTGTTCAACTGTTATAAAAAATCTTTTTTTTTGTTTTTAGCACTATCAGGCCTAACCAATTCCACTGCTGCCGCAGGTAGGCCATTTTTTATTTGTATAACTGTATTAAGCTACAGTAGCATAACATACTTTTAAGGCTCTATTTAGTGTAAACGTATTTAGGAACTGGGTATGCTGGTCATACTGATTATCATCACTTCATTTAGATAACATTCATATAAAAAATCACGTAATGTTCAAGGTTATGTTGAATACATTTAAAGAGCCTTATAATGTATATATTTTTATTTCCATTTAACATACTATATCATAGGGGTTTCGTCCAGCCATCATTTTCAGGTTCAAATGGAGAAGAAGTTGTCACGGCTGTATCTTGTTAGTAGTAGATTCCAGGTCTTCCATTAGTAGTAATAAACCATTATTGTTGCTCTCTTCCTTGGATTGAATATGAGTGAATTATCTAGATAGGGTTGCCATGCATCCAGGTTTCTCAGGACCTGTCTTCTTTGTACATTGAAGAAGACATTAATAAATGCTGATTTAGGATTGCATCAATTGGACAGAGTTAGTCAGTTGATAACCTGTGTAATTTTTTATTGCTTGTGTTAGGTTATATCAGTTTCTCTTCTTTTATTTTATTATAGTACTTTATTAATTACAAAATGTCAAAGCATGAGTAATTGTTTATTGATACTGTACAGAAAGCGTATGCTTTGTTCAAAAAAGGAAGACTTGATTGGAAATCTTTGCGTACAGTATGCAGTTATGGTATTTCGATAACAAACCAATGGAAAAGCTCCATTGAAGAACACATTTCAAGGAAAATACATAAAAAGATCATTAATTGGTTGCCAGACCTTTTTAAGTGTTTGGATGACTACATAATAAGTGTAGTTTCCCATTTCAACAAGATATAACTTGATCCAACTAAACAATTAAATTTTATAATGAATAATATTAGCATTATATCTATTTCATAAACTAAACTTGTTTCTTTTACAAACCTTACAGTCATTTTAAAAATTATTTTGTTTTGTTCTTTTTTCCAGCAGCATAGTAATTTTATTATGAATGATGGGCTAATGAGACATCTTTTTTTTGAAGGTTTTATTTCGGGATTGTCCTATTTTTTGAGCTGAATTGTCCTATATATTCATTTTATTAAAAGGCAACATTAAATTAACTAAATTAATCTTTTTCTTATTTCTTCTAGGTGAAGGATTAACTTCATGCAGGTAATGAGTTTGTATAACAGCTTAATCCGGTTAGATTTTTGTACAGGTACCTCCTTCCTGTTAACCTCAGTGGTCATGTGATACAAAACACCAACAACTAAACTAATAAATAGTACGGTATTCAAACATTCCACATTGTCCAGACAAGTGTTCTAGAGGTATTGTCACTAGAATTAAACCGGGTGCATTGTTATGGAACACAGAAAACGATACAGTATCATCGTTGTAAGGTTCATGTGCAATATTAGTGATGTGTGTTTCTGAATTCTGGATTGTCAGTTAAGGATTAAGTGTAACTGAAGACAATAAAATTCTTCCTTAAGAGTAATCATTATATAATCCATGATTTTTTTTAGAACAAAGTTCAGCATAATTTCTGGAGGGTCATAATATGTTATGTTTTATATTTAAATATTGTAGGGAAAGTCAGCAAGCTTACCAAATTCATTGTCTTCAATATGCATAACGTATATGAAAAAACAACTCTGGTTTGAAATATTTTACTGTAACAAAAAGTGTCACCAGTCATCTACTCATAAGTACACGTAATGCAAAGAAACAAAAGAGACAGGGTGGTTATGCTGTCTTCTTTTTTATATTTTTATAACTTTACCCTCTTTAATACCGTTCTTTACTTTGCACTGTTTCAAAACTTTCAAAGTTTTTGTTTTCAATGTATATTTAGGTTCTTGGATTTCGCTGTCCATGACGTCTCCGTTACTTAACTAAATATAATTAATTCACTACCGACTCTGAACACAAAGTTTTTTATAGGTAAAAACGTAAAAGTTTTACATTATAGCCTGAACTGGTTTTCGCTCTGAAGAAGCTTTTTAAAAGCAAAAACCGGTTCAGGCTATAAGGTAAAACTTTTACGTTTTTACCTACAAAAAAAATTGTGTTCCGAGTTGGTAGTGAATTAATTATATTTAGTATATTTAGGTGTACCAATATTCTTTTAGATAATTACTGGATTAATTATTATTATTATTATTTACAGTCATCACAGTTGCTTCTTATGTTTACAGCTTTGTTGGGGAAAACAGCAGCTGCCCCTGGTAAGTTACGTTTTGTACTTGACGAGGTAGTGTGCGTTTGCTGTTGGCCTGTACAGTATTTTTTTTAACATGCATGTACTTTCTGTGATAGATATTATCAGAGAAAAATTTATGTCGTGCTTTTAAACAAAAACCTTGAAAATTGAGACCTATTTTTGCACATGTGTATAACAGAGATGGACACAATAAAAATCTTTAAATTAATTAATTTTATATTGAAATTTTTTTAAATTCCATGTTTTATTGTGCATCAAAATTATTTGTATTCTGTATTTTTTTTCTTCATGCATATGAAAATGCTATTTAAATTAGATAAAGGTTTTCTCTAAGGTGTTTTAATAAGGTAATTGAACTCGTCGGTTACCTTGTAAATATTGAGTTTGGGAAAGGATTAACAGGACCATTTAAAATAAACATACTTAATTAGAAAGATAAATGTTGACTTAACGAAGTTCATGGAGACTAGTGAAGTGGGCAGTATTTCTCTAGGGACAATATCCCTAGAAGATGATGAGGAGTTATGCATTCTGTAGTAGGCGCATATGTGCAGAATACATGAAGAATCGAAAAAAAACTGAAGTCAGTATAACCTTTTGTAGAACAAAGTTGAGCATACGTACTTAAAAACATGAAATGCAAATGTATTTAAAACGATGGCTTTCTACTAAAAATAAGATTCATATGAAAATCTGATTGTGGGATAACAGAGATAAGTACAAGCATTGTGGTATGCAGAAGAACCTTCATATGTAGCTGCTTGTTTTTTTTTTTTCTTTGTTACCAGTTTCTTGTGACTATAAAAAGTAGTTAAGAACAATATTGTTTTGGTGATAATTGAGAGTATATTAAAAACACACAAATAGGAACTGACCCTTTTTTTATTAATATTATCCTTTCCTATATTGACTGGTGTACCTACTCCTGTACATTATAAAATCATAAAAAACAGACCTGCACCATCAGGTAGAGATACTAACATTCTACCAAAGAAGAGACACTTAACAGAACATAATGGATGCTACAACCTAAATGTAACATAGAAACGTGCATGCATTTCTAATCTGTTTACTTTCAATTAATATTTGCAGCTCATTGAATAGCAAATTAAATTTGGATGTGATTGTAGATCTAGAATTTATTGAATTGCTGATTTTTTGTTTGTTTTGGTTAATAATTTAAATATCAAAAACAGCATCCAATTTAAAAGACATTGCAGATTTAAAAAGTAACTTTATTGTACTTTTAGCGTTATTAATTACTTGCACTACATTCAGTAGTTAATTCTTATTCATATCTAGGAGGGCCAGTTTTTATATTATTAAATGTTAATATCTTCATAAGTGTTTCATGTGACTTTATTAGTGCCAAGTTTTACAGTTATTTTTTTACTTTTTCCTGTGCATATACACGTAATTTGTCTGTCTTCTTTTACAGAACATCATTTCTATTTGATTAAACATTTTCTGCTGATAGTGCTTGATAAATAAATATCTGTGGGACACTTTAAAAGTATACAAATCATGTTCTATAAAAGAAAGGCCAACAAACACAGTGTTTGTGTATCCATGGGAAAGTATAAAAAATAAATTGTAATTGCCAAAAGGCCCCTACACATCTTCCAATCCAATCCAATCCGATCCGATGTCGTAAATGTAGGATGAAAATAGCAAACTGTATAGTGTGTAGGACGATCGTCCTTACAAAAAAGTTGGAATCCTATTTAGGAAGGTCAGGCGGTCCTCCCCATCTGACTAGCTGACTTGGGACAGATCCCCTCCACCTTCCATCCTAGATCGTATAGTGTGTAGCGCAGTCGAGCATCGGTTTCGATTAGTTGTTTCTTTTCTTTTCAGCTGACTGCAAGTTGTTGAACATGTTTTTCATTTTGTTTTGAGTATACAGTGAGTAAAACGGCTGAAGACGAATGTAGAAATATTTTATTGAACTCGCAAAATGGTATTACGTTTTTCTATGAACGGTTTTACCATTTTCAGCAATTCCATACAACATTGTTCATTCGTTCGTAAAAAAATTTGGAAATCGTCTGAGTTCAATTGCTTCAACAATATCGAATGGATAAATTTCTTTCTTTCCTTTAACCACTTTTTTGCCCAAAATTTCCTTTCTGGTAGGGGCTTTCGGAGGATCAACAGTATTGTAAGTGCAACCCCGATTTTTTGATTTTTCGACAAAAATGGTGCCATTTCGAGGGTGTGACCAGGTCAGGAATCTCAATGGTACTGACTAAAATGATGAGATCGGAGAAAGAAATTGGACAGTATGGATAGCGATCTCCTTTCCTAAATTGGAGATCAGATCAGATTGGATTGGAAGGTGTGTAGGGGCCTAAAGCCAATTGTAAAAGCCAAAACTTGTAGAGAAATTGTAAAAGCCAATAAAGGTTAATACTCATTCATTACAGTATAAAGTTATTTTGTGACATGAGATTTAGGCTTGAACATAGCTGGGAAGCTTGTGACCTTCCCCCCTAGACACGAGCCTTACATATACAACTTTATATACTTAGTGTAGTTGTCAATTCCATAATGAGCTTTGTGTGCCTTGTTACTTGCATAAGTCAGTGACTTTATTGAAAGAAGCTGACTGTACTTTCTATCTTTTTGGACCAAAGACACAATAGGAATTCTGCTTCCATAGCTGAGTGCGCACCGAAACATGGCTGCAAACATTTAACTAACACCGAAAATACTTTTAAAAATTAAATAGAAATAAATTCCTACCATAATTAAATTAAATAAACGTCTTTTATAATTAAAAAACATGAGTTCTGTAAGTTGGGTAAGAAGTTAATATATCGACTAGAATGGCATATTTTCAGAGTATGTTTTATATGTATATTCAAGTAATTAGATTTTTAGTTTGTAGCTGAAATACATCTTTTTGTAATAATTTGCCTACCTCTTGTGTTTCCGAATTGGGTATTGCCATTTTTCTGTTAATTGTAAAAATTAGTTGTTTTGCTAAGAAAATTAAAAAAAAGAAACTGGAAGTCCAGTATTTGTCTTTTCTTAGAAACTGTACTTTAACAAAAATCGGCAAAGCTACTAAAAAGATTTTAAAATTATTACTGTTTATGGATATTCAAGTATAACCAAAACTATTAATACTAAGGAACCTTCCATTAGAGTAAAAAGAGAGAAAAACATTTTTAGGATAACGTATAATTATATTTTCAAACTTCTGTTAATTTGGTACAAAGCACTAGGTCTCATTATACTTAAAACTTATTACAGGAAAAGTCACCAAACACCACTGGTTGAAAATACTTCACTATCACAACAGCTACATTGGTCATGTTAAAATATACACAACACAAAGAACAAAGAGTAAATTTTATGATGAAACGATGAAAAAGTTTTTATTTTAGTATTTGCATTTCTCGTGTCCACATGTTTAACCCAGTCTTGTACTAGTGTGCTTTGGCAACGTCTGTTGATCATGGCTTGAGGCTGTATTCTCCCAGTTCGTTTCTGTTGGTGAATATATGTTAGACTATGGGTTCTATGCTGTACTATATGGATTTTTTTTATAAAGTCCAATAAAGGTGTTGAAATCCAAGGATTCCTGTTTATTTGTTCCATCAGTGTATATACAGCAGTTTTGGTTATACCACCTTCAAGTAGTGCATTGTCTACGTAAAAGATAGTGATCATATTGAGTGGACAGAGAATTTCACTGGAGAAAACTTGTAGAGGCAGGTGAATGACGTGTGTGTGTCGTTCCTTTTCTCATGACTGATGAAGTTGTTTATTAGAGTGAAATATTTCAAACCAGTATATTTTTTCATGTATTGTAATACAGTGAACTTGGTAAGGCTTTACAATAATTTTTAATTTTGTATGTAAGAAGCTGACTTGTGTTGTTAGAAATGAAGGGAAGATGCAGTACCGAGCTATTGAAAAATTGTCTTACTAAATTTTTAAGTGTGTACTGTATGTGTTATTTGTTTCTGTGCGATTGCAATTTACTATTTTATTTTATCATTATTATTATTGTTATTATTATTACTCCCAATTACTAAGTTCCTCCTTCCGTGTTACAAGCTCTAGACTGCAAGCTCTAGCTGCCTTGTACCGTTTAAGGGTTGCAAAACGTATTATTAACTGAAATTTAACAAATTAGATATTGTGTGTAAATATTAACCATACTCTAACCTGAGGAATGTAATTACAAATATACAGTAGTCTCACGTATTAATTTTTGTTTGCAGTAGCGGGAGCAACCACATTGAATGCCTTGACGTCATCACCATTAAATGGATTAGCAACTTCTGCTCTTACAGTATCTGATGCTTACCAGCACTTTGCAAACTGTAAGAAACTTTTTTACATGAATATAATATTAAAATTAAGAATACGTCAATGTTATGAGCTAAAGATACCTTCTAGGAACAATGAAATATAACTGATGAGACATTTAAATTTCTGAATATTGTAATCTTGCTCTCAAAAAGTGCGTTCCTGTATAAATGGATAACATGTCACATTTTAAATTGTTGGGTATCATGTAAGTGTGCAAGTGTGTTTGCATTTGTTTTATGCAAGCATATAGGAGTAGCGACAGATTTACTTTTGTACTATGCTTAACTGTAAATCATGAAAACTGCGCAAGAAGTAAAATTGAAAAGTAGGTAAAACAATCCTAATCCTCTTAACTTGCTTAAAACAAAACTTGTACATAAAAAATGTTATTGAAAATTTAAGTGGGTCTTTGTAAAAGATTTCAAATTGTCACATGGTGTTAGACTTGAAGGTCATTAAGTGATGTGCATTTTAATCCAATAAAATGTCGTTTTCACCATTAATTATGTTGTGATAAACTTAATTGATATGATTTGCTTCTTCAGGTCACATTCAACTGTTAATAACAGTAAGAGTATGCATTAGGTCTGCTATTGCTTGTTGATTTATAAAATGTAGGTATGCTATATAAAACTGATTCAGTTTTGAGTATACCTAACATATAGGGCTGAGGTGTAGAGTTTAACACTTCCTTTTTATGTTTTACCTTTGCTAGTGTAAATATATATTTTTTATTTTAATTAACACTTTGCTTTCAATTTGATTTGTTCATTAATTTATTTGTTGGTTATTACTCTACACTATACTATTATCAGATAGGGACTGCGGCTGGGCGAGGGTCAGGCTCACTCACAAACACGTAGCCCGCACACACACAAGCGCAGGGGATTAGGACCGGCCAGATTCTCGCCCCATTAGTCACCTAGTAGTGGACTTCAGTTGATCAAATTTTGATTTATTTTATTTGACATTTTACCTTAAAATGTTTAATATATATCAATTCTACACACCAGTCGCACTCCCTAGTTGATAATAGTATAATTAAAAAGCCAAATATTATAAATATTCAATGTATAACAAATCTTCATAAACAAACACTTATTACAAACAGTCCATCCCAGTGTCTTACAACTGTGTTAAAATATGTTAATTATGAAGCCTCGACTGAAGGAATTAAAGAAATAAACACAAGCCGGCAAATATTTAATCAACATTCATATACTGCATAAAGTTCATCTTGTTATTTGAATTAGCAGTCTCTGTGATTCCAACTTTGTCGTGTTTACTTGCTGAACTGCTACTTGTCATGATCTGGAAGTAATAAACTAAATTATTTTCCACTTTTAATATTTCTACATTTTCTCCAACCATTTTGAAAATGTAGAAATATTGAAAGTGAAAAATAATTTAAATTAAAGGAAGTTATATGATGAGTTAGAAATTTTAAAGGTAAAAAAGGAGAGCAGTAATATACTAATGAACATACAAACAGAATTTAGTAATGAAATATTTTATCATATTTTACAAGGGTGAATTCTGTCAGACTGTAGTATAATAAGTGTTAGGTAAGCAGACAAAGCTGGGTGTGGCTTAATAGGGTACTAGAGGGAGAGACAAAGCTTCGCAGTAGGTAGCAGGAGCGTGGCTTAACAGAGCTGACCCAATAGGGTAGTGACCAGTGCACTTGTTTACGAATTGACCACCCGTGAAGGCGGATTCACGGGTCCAGCGGGATATTTGTTTGTCGTGGTTTAGGACTTGCAAATGGTGGAAATGCTGAAAGACCTTGTCCGGAACATGACATGTAGCACTTCAGCAAGTAAACACGACAAAGTTGGTACGGCATAAGGTATCTGTGTGTGAACACATAACACATTACAAACAAATTTTCATACAGTAGACGGTAGCATTTTAAATAATTAAAACCTAAATAATTTTTTAAAAAGTCAACAAAAACAGAATATAAAATATAACATAAATACTGCAGTGAAAGTTGTGTTGAACAAACAGTAAAACTGTAATTCCTTGAATACATTAAGTACAAGTACGAATATTCAAAATAAAAGACATGCACACAATCCAATAAATGCTGATTATGTAAACAAACTACAAATCTTAAAAAATTTCTTATTAGAGGTAAATTGTATAATTTATACCATTATATAAAAGTTAATATAATTAATGAATTGATAATGAACTTTTAAATAAGTTGCTTGTAAATTTTGAAACATTTCATGAGATTTGTTAAAAATAGGCGAGTAGTAGTTTGCAAGTTCATTTTTTATGTTGATATATTTTTTTTGTTATAATTTTTTAATTCCTTTACCCTGAAATATTACATCTTTTGAAACACTATTGTTTAAATAAATGTAAATGAATAACAAGTTCCATTATTCAGAATCATAAATAAAAAGATATTTTCTCGAAAAAGATGGTACATTCATTTTTTTTTCATATAAATTTTGTTATTGGGAAGTAATGTAAATAAAATAATATTAGTTAGAATGGTGGGGATGTTACAGCGAGCCATTCAGAGAAGCAGATAGAGGGTCCAGACGGGGCAAATTTGTTCATCTATCACCTACCGCAAGATTTCAATGATGCTGACCTCGCAACAACATTTCTCCCTTTTGGTACCGTCCTCTCAGCCAAAGTTTTCATCGACAAAAATACCAAATTATCAAAATGTTTTGGTAAGTTAGTTTTTTGATAGAGAACTGCAAATCAGAAATGAGATATTGGCAATATTTAAAAATTATTTTTCTATATTTATGTCTTTTTACAAAAATTATGAGTCAAAAATAATAATAAAAATATTATAATAATACTGAATTAGTCACCAATAATAATAATAATAATAATAATAATAATTACAATTAATCATAATAATTTATATCCATTTTAATAAAGTAAGAAAGAACTTACTGAAAATAGAACTGTTTCAATATTTTATGCAAATGTGCTCTTCAACTCTGCTATTTATGGTATGTGAATATTTTGTTACTTTATAACAATGCTTGTGTTTTCTTCTTTATCTTTCACTTTGTATTGTGCATTGCTGATAATTTGCTACTGTTAAATTCTCTCTCTAAGAATTGTCACTGTATTGTTCATGTATTTTTATTCTATTTTATTATTTTTGTGTAGGTCAAAAGTACGTTTAAGCTTTTAATTAACGTAAATGAAAATTTGTTGTATTATTTTAACGATAGTAATAGCAGACCAGGCTTGAAGATTAATTGCTTTTTGTCTTCAAAATGTTACAATGTACACATTTATTTGTTAAACCGCTTATTAAATTAAAATGCCCTTTTTCAGTTTTCTTCACTGCGGTGAAAAACTAAACTAAACCTATTGTACAAGTGTTTACTTGATTGTATGTTTTCCATTGTTCGCTATTAAATTAAAATTAAAAATGTCTTGTCTTTTTTATGATGCATGACAATTATAAGTAGCCTATACCAGAACCCTTGTGTTGTTTGATACAAACGGGTGCTTGTTTATTTGTTATGTAATTTCAAAAAAAAAAGTATTTTAATCTTGTGTTGAGATTTCAGTTAATCACAAGTATTGTCAATATCTCATTAAAATTATTAAAACATAAAATAACTGTTAATGCCTTTCAAATTTTCTCATTCTGTGATTCCATATACCATCCTTTATTAACGAATCTGTTCATTATTTCATTTCTATTTTAAACAGTCGTTATTCGAAATATAGTTTATACAAATTAGATTTATGTGTGTATTTTTTATTTGAATATTGTTTGTCTGTGGACAGATGGAATTCACAAAATTGGTCGTGATAAAAATTGTTTCCAAGTTGTAAATTAGATCAGTGAATTACAGTTTCTAGTCGGTCTCTTTGCACAACTTGATGTTACTTTATTCATGTGTTGTAGAGGTGAGTGTTATTGTGTAAGGCCTCTTTCAGATGGAGCAAGTGTTGGCTGCACCTCCACGTTTGAGTGACATTTTGCACCTGGACCCACATGACTTTTTAACTGATAGATTTTATGGAGCCTTTCACATGGTGCAAGTCCAAGTTTGCACCCGAATCCATAATAAAATATTTTATACATGTTCGTGCATGCACTCCTTCAGATAATGTGGGTGTGGGCTGGTTTTGCCTCTGTAGTCTTTGTAGACTATTCATCTCTATAGTGTTTGTACAAGGTGGTTGATTAGTTATTATATGAGTAGAGTCATATTGTAATTCAAGTTGAATTTAAATATGGATGCTGACATGACGTTGAGCATCTAACTGCCCTTGTTGCTCATAGATCAATTATCTCGCACAAACGTATGTTGGACTACCACTCGCATGTTCTAACAATGGA